>OY751321.1:9802628-10036643 GCA_963564615.1 Rhorus exstirpatorius
AAGCTCGATGAAGTTAATTGAATAATTTACCATTCACTGGAAGATGCGTTTTTTTGCTTCCTCACGGAGAAGGCTTTTGTGATCATGAAAAACAAAAATTTCCAGTTTCCAATGCCAATGTGTCAAAAATCTGCCAAAACGTGCAGAAATCACATTTAGAAAAAATTTCCGGACGTATGTGGGTGTGTATGTGTGTGCTGGCCCTCGACAATTCAAACCGCTATATCTTGAGAACGGCCCGACCGATCTTACCGAAACTTCGCAGCCACTTTAAGCATTCATCCGCTTTTAGTTGCTGCAATTTTCGTTAAAATTTCTTATGGGGTCTACATTTTACGAGACCCAGAAATTCTCTAAAAATATCTGTAATCGCTCTAACATTCGTAAATTTTGAGGTATCGTTCTAAGTATTTTTTTCCATGAATGGAGTATTATCGAAGGACGGGTTGTATTGAATTCGGTGAAAATCGCTTGGACGGTTCATGTTTTATGAAATTTTGAATTTGTCAAAAAAAGTTTCTGACAGCTCTAATTTCCCAAAATTATGGATACCTGAATAATTTTCTCCATGATTAGAGTATAATTAAATAAAAGTTGGTGTTGAATTTCATGAGTATCGGTAAAAACGGTTCAGACTTTGTGAACCTGTGAATTTTCTAAAAAAAAACGTCTTTGACAGCTCTAATTTCCCAAGTATTGAGAATACGAGATTTTGAGGAACGCACATATAAATGCGCTTATCTTATGAAATATTGAATATCTAGAAAATTATTAGTAACTTGAATCTGAAAAAATGAAATTACATAGGAGGGTAAAAGCTGCATGTTGAAACTTAAAAATTGCTTCCTCCGATTTCGCGCAATGCTCAAAGCTTGCTCCAAGTGGAAGCCGAAATTGACAAAAGTCCTCACGAGGAGCGTTAATTGTGAAAAATTTGAAGAAAGCAATTTGCAAGTTTCAACGTGCATCTTTTTATTTTTCAACATTCTTCGGAAATTTTCGACAGAATTTTTTGCGATAAATCTTCGGGGGGGGGGGGGGGGAGTTTAAAAACGAGGCAAAACGTTAGCAGCTAAAAAGAATCATTCTTCTCTTGAAGCAAATGTTTTATTTTATTTACAGTTTTATTTTAGAGTCCTCGACTATGCTGATAACCGTTAAAAACTATCGAAGTTCCCCAAAATCTTGTAAATTTTCGTTGACTTCGTTAAAAGTCAATGAGCTAATTTACTCCATCTTAATACCTCTGAGTTGGATTGCGTAACTGCCGCATATCTCCTAAAGTATGTAAATCGACGAACACATGTATGTACCTTTCGGGCAAATAGATAGGCTTCGGTATATATATATATATATATGGGGCATTCCACGTTAACTCAGCCACCCCGTTTTTTTTATTGCCTCGAAAAAATTATTCAGTATGGGCATTTCAAAGGACAATATATCCATGACATTTTACCAAAATTTCATCCCCCCACTATTGTTGGTTCTCGAGATAATGATTAATGAAGTCTCAATTTTGTAAAAATCATAACTTCGTAACTACTGATCGGATTTAAACGATTAAAAAAAGAATCTTTTTTATTTTTTTTGCTCTTTTTGAAAAAAAATATGCCATCATCGAATAAAAGCTCATTAGACATTTTTCGGAGTAAATTAACAAAAAATAATTTTTTCCTCTTCACTGATGCCTTCTTCCATTTTGAAAAAATCCTGCGGAGTTGTGTATTGCCTCCCTCTATCAGAAAAAAAAATACTGAGTAGAATTCCGATTGGCCCTTTCGTGGAAAAAAAAAAAAAAATCGAAAAATTTCCCCGAAAACTGTCTAATGAACTTTTCTCCAATGACGGCATATTTTTTTTTCAAAAAGGGCAAAAAAATCAAAAAGATTCGTTTTTTAATCGTGAAAATCCGATCAGCCGTTACGAAGTTATGATTTTTACAAAATTGAGAATTTATTAATCATTATATCGAGAACCAACAATAGTGGGGGGATGAAATTTTGGTAAAATGTCATGGATATATTGTCCTTTGAAATGCCCATACTGAATAATTTTTTCGAGACAATAAAAAAAACGGGGTTGCTGAGTTGACATGGAATGCGACATATATATAACATAAATATCTCGCCGCCGCCGCCACTGCCGTATATAAGAAACCGCGTCGATTGACAGATTATCTATCGATCGATGGCTTCTCTATGAGAGACTGAAAGGCCTCAGAAAAAAATTTCATTCAAAATGATTTTGTAACGAAATAATTCATATCATAATTTTAAACAGTTTTATTTAATTAATTTGAATATATTTTTTAAGAAAAAAAAATTGGCTCCAATGATAGTAATTAAATAACGAATATATTGAGCTATTCTTACTTCAACGACAACTACCGGAAAAAAATAGTATTTTTTCAAGATTTTTTTAAATCACACTCGTTCGAGAAATGTGTATGAATCATTTTCCGTGAATTCAGCCACGTTTTTGCCAAGCTGGTTGTATTTTCTTCACATCATTTTCTACTTTATCCGTTTACGATGTTGGGTTATATTTTATCAATATTTTAACGACGATCGGAACACATACGTCCCACTTACTTTGAAAAATAATCACTTCCATAAAAATCAACATATCGCCATCGTCCTTGACTCATTTTCAATAGAAAGCATGGACCTAAGTACAAAGAATTTGGCGAATATGTGGGTGGCAACTCTTCGCCTAGATACCCTGTCAAAAATTGTGAGAACTGCAAAAAAAAAAAAGTTAAAAATAAGCACCACTTGTAGGCAATTTTTTTCGTTTTAATTTCACGAATGTATTTGGAAATGTCATCAAATATGTGCAAAAAAGTTAAGCTACCCCTGACAGGCCAATAACTAATAATAGGCCAAAAACTACCTCTGGGGCTCTAAGTGTGGTAATGTACATTACCACACAACAAAAGTCTGTTTTTGCAAGAACGTTCTTGCAAAAACAGACTTTTGTTCATTTAAAAAAATTACCCCTAGCAGCCGATGTACATACGTCTAAAATGGACTTGGGAATCAATTTTGAAAGTGCAAATTAATTTTGTTGAAGTTACGTGATCAAAAAAACTTATTCTTCCACTTAAAGCTGTCTGAAATACCAAGAAATGAGATTAAAATTTTTTATACATCAGCGGTGGTATTTTCATCTGTGCCGTCTTGGCAAAAGGTAGGAAAATTCTGAATTTTTTTTTCACATTCAATGCCTATAAATCCATTCATTGGTAGATCTAAATCCAGCATGGGACGAGTATGTCAGGTCACTGCAAAAAAAGTTTGTGCCTTGTGTTTTGACGTTAAGTTATCGTTTCGCTATTTTTTGTCCTCATACCTTGAAAACCGTTCCTGAGATATAAAAGTTGGGGTATTTTCATATTGAGGATCAGTAAAACTTTCATTTTTTTTTACAATTATTCTTTCAAAACTTACGTAATTTAATTTTCATCTGGCATGAGTAAATGAGAAGAAACGAAGAAATTAAAAAAAAAAGTAACCACTTTCAAGCCACGCTGCTTGCCCTAAAGTTGGTAAGCAAATTTGCCACATTTTTGGACGTCTTAAGATTTGTCTCGATATTTAAATCGCGTGCAAACTGAACATCAATCATGACTCTTAAAACAAGTCGCAAGGAATTCTGAGTGTTAACTTTTTTACACTCACAGAATTCTATTAATTTTTTAAAATGAGAATTAAAAGTTATGTTATTCAAGTTCAAGTAATGAAAATTCAAAGTTATTACTTCTTAATGAAAAATGAAAAAAATATTTTGTATTCTATACTTGTGTAAGAAACTTCGACTCCATAGCTGAAAATTTATTAAAGTTAAATCAAACAAGCTCTTTTTCATCGAAATGAAAAACCTGTATAATCCAAAATTTTCTAGCAATATTAATGATAATTCTAGTAAGCGAAATTGGAATGGCACCCAACTTGTGTGTGCAAAAATTGAGCACGATTGCTCAAATCATTTTCGAGATATCGACGAAGGAATTTTTTTGATATAATCATACACATGCACAGACAAGGGCTCACGTGCACGCACACACGTATTCGTAAAAACTTTTTTTTTCTCTCTGAATAAGATTTTTCGACTTCTTGAAATATTAATTAAGTACCGTTGAAAAAAAAAAATCGAAAAAATGTTCTATCAAAAAAAAAGCTTTCTCCATGAGAAAGCAAAATTTTTAGGCTGTTGTTTCGGGAAATGCGATGAGGAGCTTCAATGGCGTCGGTATAGTAGGAAATATTTAAACTTGTTTAAAACTCAAAGAAATAGTCTGCAGACTATAAATACTAAGCGCAAGGAAAAGTCAGGCACTTACGCCTGAAAATGGTGCCAGTGGAATATCTGAGAGCTATCTGCACACCAAATTATCCACGATAAGGTGTACATTTTGGGGAGAGTGCCATTTCTCGAATTTTTCACATACCCAGTAAACACAGCAATGTAAAGGTAATGTAACTGAGAGTAACAAACAGTATTACTAGAAAGTTATATGTTACTTATACATAAATTGTTATTTTCCACTCAGCAATATAAATTTTTTTTATGCAAAATATGATATAACCGTTGCATTTCAGTTATGTTGCAGGTTTATTTTGAACTGTAACTACAATGCAACAAGTAGCATGAAATTAATCTACTCGTAACTTTGGAATGTAATGTAACAGTGAACTGAACAGTTAGACCATATTGACGTTGAACTTATATAACAGTTAACCCTTAGAGGACGGGGGTTGGTCCCTTTAGGGACCACCTGCCAGATGGGACACTTGAAATAAGTAATCCGTTGAAGTAATGCATAAATTTTGGGTCAAATGAAAAGTCGATTTGAACCAAAATTTTCCCTTCCTCTAAAGGTTAATATAACTAATATTACATTAGTGGTTACGTAACAGCAGATGCAAATGTTATTTCGATGAATTAATGTTTGAAGTTCATTACTTTCTCAAAATTTAAAACTCGGACTTCAGAAAAAAAAGCCATGGTGTCTTCTTTTCTGTTGCTTTCTTTGTAGCACTGTATAACATTGCTACAAGCATGTTACGTGAAGGTTACAAACTCTTTTTGCATTAATTTAATATTATTACGTTACATCCCATTAACATTACCTGGATATCATCAAAGTTATCCTAAAATGGTTACAAACAATTGACGTAACGATTACACAATTTTCGTCATATAACTACACTAGGACCTCGATTTAACGGCCAGTGGCGGGACCGGCTCCGCATCGCACCTTGTTAAATCGAGGTAGCGTATGCCCGCCCATGCTGTATCTGCGCATCGGCACTCCGTGCTACGGGCCTGATCGGGGAGACTTTAAGCGTCCCCCACCATCTCCCACCACGCGAAAAACCGATCGATAAATGCGACATGGTGGGGACTGTCTGTTGAATCGAGGGCCATTAAATCGAGGTCCTAGTGTATAACGTAAAAACGACATGTAACAGTTTTAATAACTGCATGTAACAAATAGATCCATCCATTTCTGTTTTGGTCCTCTTTGATTTTAGCCGAAAATTTTTGCATTTATTTACTGAATTTTTACATTGTATGTCTCCAGAATTAGATTTTCGAATTTCAAACCATTTGGTTCCATAGTTTAGAAATAATATTCTTCAGAAAATTAACATTCACTTTGCTTTACAATCAGAGTCGGTAAAACAAAGCTCTAACATGCTCTTCACTCGAAACTCGACAGTCGAGCTGACAATGCGCAGTCAAAAAATGTATAATTAAGGGAAAATGATTGCGTATACCGGTCATCTAAGGTCAACTTCCAATATCATAATTAAAATGTGAAGTTTCTACAAAATTCTTATTGAGCAAAACTTCAATTTTTCTAGCGTTATACGACCTAAAATAATCCACCACTCAATATTTTTAACGAATCGAAAAAAAATATATGATTGACTGGCATTAGCCGCAAACTCGACCAAAACTGGCTACTCTACTGTCATGATGAAGAACAATCCATACGATTTGTTCACTCCATAAACGTAAGTTGATCATCTAATAATGGCTATAGAAATCTGTGTTTATAAAAAAAAAAAAATTCCACGATCTATAACTTTTATAGTAACATGCTCCAACATCGCGAACATTTCAGCGTGCTTTATCTTTTTATGCTGTCTGATATTACACCCGCGAAACAATTAACATTGTTTATCACGCAGGAACAATATTCATTGAAATTTTAATTCCTCCTAAGACTCAAATTACTGCTGACACAATAACAACATTGTTTCTCACTAAAACTTTATTTTTAAGATTGCAGGAAGCACTATAAAAAGCACTTCGTAAAAGTACACCATGCATGTAAGAGACCAAAACACTATATATACAATTGCTTTAGAAATAATTCTAAAGAAGCGAGAAATTTCACACGAGGCTGAATTATTTTATTTTCATTTATAAACGAACTTATAAGCGAACTTATAAACGACAAAGTTAATCGATCTGTACAAGGAAAAGTTTTACCCGAAACCAATGTGACAAAACCATCTTACAATGTACATATTCAGGTAAAAAAAATATTTTTAAATAAATTACCATGCACATATTAAGCTAATTCATGAATTTGTGATATTTTATGAAAAACTATTAACAATGGAAAAAACAGGTGAATAATTTCTGTATTAAGCTTTCAGAAAGTCGATCGATTTTACAGTCAACGTGCACGTGCAAGGCTGGTTTGTTGACAAGTGGATGCAAACACGTGGCTGCTGTCTGTTTTTACATTAACAATGAGCGTACAACATCAAAGACTGATGAAGCCCAACTGTGGAATAAACCTAGTCAATCGCAATGCGATAAGTACAAAAAAGGATGCACAATTGAAAGTTTATTTCCTCGAAAATTGAAAAATATAGACAGGAATTTTACATACGCAATAGAGGATATTGAAAATATATATGACAGTCATTATGAAATAACTTGTTCATTTTCAAAGTATTTAGTAACCGAAGCACTTACAGAGTCGGAAAGAAATGCTTCGCAGAAAGAAAAAGCAAAAGATCTTGAGAGAATTAACATAGTACTGAACAAGCTGTGGGAATTGCAGCCAACTGAAATCGATCGACAACCTTGTTGTGAATGTCCTGAAAATCTCAAGGAAACTTATTCTACCATTCAAATAGCACAAGAACAGTGGTTTAAAATTTGTACTGAATCCATAGCTCAATCAGACTGTTATGATTGGTTTTTATACAGATCAAAAAGGATAACGTGTTCTAAAAAAGCACATCAAATAAAAACCAGAAAAAAAGATTTTGAAAAACTTGCTTTGCAATTTAAAAATAATAAATTCAAAGGTAGTTTGAATAACGACATGATTTATGGTATCGAAATGGAGTCTGTAGCAAGACAACGTTTTATGGAAATTACTCATTTGAGTGTTGATATGGTAGGACTCGTTATCAAAATGAATGAACCTTTTTTAGCGTGCAGTCCTGACGGAGTAATTTTGAGTGAACTATCACTGTTAGAAATAAAATGTCCTTTGTCATGTGCAAATGACCAAATTGTTGATCGTCAATTAAAAACTTCAAAAGATCGATACTTGTACTTTGATGAAAACAAAAATATTGCACTCAGAGCCAGTCATGTTTATTATACTCAAATTCAAGTTTCGATGTACATTTTGGGTATGCGAAACTGTCACTTTTTTGTATATTAACAGGTGGATTATGTTCACTTACAGATTGAGCGAGACGAAACTTTCTTAAAAAGCTTAATCCCAAAAATACAAATATTTTATTTCAAATATTTTTTGCCGTTATTGTAATGTAAGAAGTAACATTAATGCAATAATATAACATATCCGTTCATTGATGTTACCATTGAAGTATTATGTTCATGTATTGTCAAATTTTTATCAAGATTATATAACATAATTAAAATGCAATCATTCCTCTGAAAATTTTTTATTCAAGAAATATATTTAATACAATAATAAACGTAATTTCTAATCTTCCGAATCACACTCCTGAATGAATAATGATTTGCTATTTGCAATCACACAACTGATGTGCATTGTATCGTCGACGACATGGAGAAGGCTGACTGGAATATGATCTAATATTTTGCACACTTTGATTCGCTGAATAACTCTCTCTACATGAATTCTGACTGATGCAATGTTGTAAGACTCGTTCACTTCTTCTGCGGAAAACTGTGGGTTAAAAGCAAAGGAAAGAATAACAAGTGTAGCATTTCTTTTGCACAACTCTGACTTAATCTGTGGGAAACCTTTATCGGCCAAAACTAAATCTCCAGGCTCAATCAGTGACAACAAGCCACTATCGTTGGTAATGAAGCAGTCCGTAGCTCTTCCTCCATAAGCTTTGGAAACTTTACAAACATATCCATCTGGAGTCGTAACTATCAAAAACTTGGTTGTAAATCTACCCTTATTATTCGAATACATCAGAACTCTTTGCTCGACCCTTGGTGGTGTATCTGTATATATTTCCGTACAATCTATAATGCATCTACAGTTACGATACTTCATAAAAGATTTTGGCAAATTACGTTTTACACTTTCCTTCGATGGCCAAAAGATCCAAGTTTTTGTTTTTATGCATAATGTTTTTAATGTCTGGAAAAATATGGAAGATACCGTTGTAGAGTCTATGCTAAACAAGCAGCTAAGGACACAAAACGATACTCCTAATTTCATTTTCATAAGAAAAATCAAGAGTCTATTTTCTTTTGTTAACTTTTTGTAGTACAACGGTTGACCATCTTTACCAAGTTCTATCAAGTTTAATAAGATTATAAAATATTCCAGAGATATCCCTCCGAGCTGCAACATTTCTTTACTAGATGTGATACTTTGGAATCCGTGGAATCATGCCGTGTCGTGGCTCTTCATTAACAACAATTATTTTTTCCTTTACAAAGTTTTTATATGTGATAACACAAGGCTCTGTTTGACAAGCCACCGAACATTTCCCAATTTCTTCCGCGACAGGTTCCATTGCTGTATCACCAACTGTAATAAGAACAAATTGAACCATAAATACTGTTCTTATTACTTTGATAAAAAAAAATAGAGGTTAGCTTTGGTTACGTTACGTTAGGTATGTACGACATTTTAAATTTACATTGTTCACAGGTAGCCCTTATGGAAAAAACTCTAAAAAAAAACACCCAAATAAACACTCAAAGCGACACCCAAATGGACACTCAATTTGATGATCATTTCGTACTCCAAACTTGAGAGTTAACACTGAAATTGAGCGTAAACACTGGAATACAGGGTTAATCGTCAACTTGGGGGTCAACCCTCAACTCGAGGGTTCACCCTCGAGTTGAGAGTTAACTCCCAAGTTTATAGGGTTATCTCTCATCTTGAGAGTTAAGTTGAGAATTAACTGTCAACGTAAAACAAACTTAAATCTCCTAAATTTCAGAAATGAAGTATTTATTGCACGCAATTGATATATTTTGTTATTTAACATAGTTTTATAGTTTCTTGTTTAACATAGTTTTATATTTTTTTTTTGTTTCACACAGTTCTAAAGTATATATAATACACTGTGATTTGAAAAAATTATTTTAAAGACTCCTGGCTTTTTTATACATAAAAATCAGCATCCAATGATCTGGGAGATGCAAATCCTCCCGAGCGTAAGAATTAAAAGGTCGCATAAGTGAAACTATATTTCAAACCAGTTAATTTCAAACAAGAGTGTGAAAGTACAATGAGTTACGTGACTGATGAATGAATTAAGCTCAGAGAATAATGAGTGAGAAGTAACTGACTATAATTAAAAATATTTCGGAAGGTTTATATGATCGCACCACTCAAAGATTCAGGGTGCGCAATTGATAATAGAGTGAGATAACTTTCTATTATGTTGTAAATGAACACAGTGAATTAAAAGCCATTTCTTTATAACATCCGGTGGATCAAACCTAAATTGACGTTATATAAGAGTGTTGATCGCTTCTCAACATTTTGTGTTGATTCCCAACTTTGAAAATTAACACTTAGTATCTGAGTGTTTTAGGGTCTGACACTCTATATGAGAGTGTTGACTTTCAATGTTCAAATAAAAACTTGAAGTTGAGAGTCAATTCTCAACTTTTGAAGTTGATCCTTCGGTGTTGATCCTCAACATTGAGGTTTCACACTCAATAAGCAAGTGTTTACACTCAACGATTGAAGATTTACACTGAATAATAAGAGTTAACACTGAAAAGAATCCGAATCGATCGGAATCGACACCCAATTTTGAGGATACACACTCAAAAAACGAGTGCATACACTCAAAAATGAATATTTTCACCAAAAATTTAGTGTAAACGCTCAATTTTGAGGATATACCCTCAAAAATCGAGTGTTTTTTCCGTGAGGGAGTAGAAGCTTCTTCGAGCACTTTATTTGATGAAGCTACTAATTCCTGGTTTTTTTTTCGTTTTAACAATCTGTCAAATCTTTCTTTGGGTACATTTTTTTTAAAGATTTCTGGAAAGACAGATGGAATGTAAAATGGGCTGTTTGGATTTTCAGACTTTTCTTCTCCCACGAAATGAGCACTTCATATCCTAGTGTTAGTGGTAGGTTTCCACAGTTTGTTATTCGATTCTCTGTAATCAATTAATGTAAAATAAAATTTAAAAAAAAATAAAATTTAAAAAATTTGATGTGTGATGGTTCAAATTTTGTTTATGAATTGAGTTGGAACTCACGTTCTTCGAACTGCGTTGATCCACCTCTTTTTTCGTTCAACTTCCCATTTTCTGCCCGGGAAAGAATAAAAATTCAAGAATGGATTTTTATTTTCGTTATTAGTACACCCAACAACACAACAATTTCTTCGAGGGCCAGGCATTTCCGACAATTTCACTAAACAGCTTCTTCTTTCACTTTGTTCTTGGTTATAATTGATGCGACAGCTGTTGAGCACCGATGTTTGGATTACCTAACTACCGCGAGATTTTACCGCTTGGCGGCGCTCTCAGAGGAAAACCACAGACGTATATAAGAAAAAATTCAGCTTTTTGAAAAAAAAAAAAAAGTTTGATCAATCTAAATTTGTCGGCACGAACAGAAAAACCGGTTTTAAAACTTCAAATTGACTTAAGATAGTCTTTATAACTTTAGAGAAAATCGCTACATTTTTCTCGAAAAGATCAAACTTTTTAACAAAAAAAAATTGTAACAATTTTTTTCTATCTCTCGACTGGGAATGGATGTTTGAAATTCAAAAATTGATGTTTTAGAAATTTTTTTTTTAATCGTAGATGATATTTTCAATAAGGACTTTTGAATGGCGCAGTTGTTTTTTTTTTTTATTTCGACCCACCGGTACAACTTGTGCATATAATTGGTGGAATGACCTATATATATCAGTGTGTATTATAAACCGAGACAATCCCTGGTAGATTGTATGACTCACTAAAAACCGTAAAAAGGACCGGTCATCGATGGTTCTTTTTGGACAAAAAATCACCGACCAATAACCTAAAAAAGAACCGTTCGTAATATTTCGCGAGCACCTAAAAAACTACGAGCAACCACCAAAAGAACCGTATACTAATAACCATACCATTTTTTCGGGTTTGCAACCGACAAAATGACCATAAAACGAACCGTACTGGATAAACGAAACAAAAACACTGTATTTTGTAGTGTCAACGCGAGCCAGGATCGAGGCAGTCCAAATCACAGCACAATTAAATTTTTATAATAAAGGGAATTTTAATAATAAAGGGAATCAACTGCCAGGGAGAGAAGGAGCATACGAAATGTTGTAATAAATTTGTTTACATAAAATAAAACCTTAATAAAACCATAAAAAGGACCGAACTGGTAAAAACCGTACTAAGAACCAAAAACCAGTAGGAACGACCGTACGAAGGACCGTCTAAAGATTCATAAAAATAGACGGTTCTTTTGAAGGTTTTTCCACAGTTCTTTTTTGTCCAAAAAGAACCGTCCTTTTGACGGTTATTTGTTCAGTTGCTTGTTGAGTTCGGCAATCTACTAGGGATTCTCTCACACTGCATATCGCGAACAAGATGCGAGAATAAAAGTAAGAAGTAAAATATACTTATGAATTTTAAAGCTTCTTCGAGAGCTGGCTGCGAATGAGATGCCTTTCAAAGAGAGACGGAGAAAAAGAGAGGCGATGACCTAAATTAATAGACGCGTTTACCCATCCTAATTGTCACTTCAATTAGTTCTGAAAGGAGAGCGACGGTCACTTGCTATATTGCGCATCATCGGATGTGTGGTAGATAACGAAATAATCCATCTCACGAGCTAACGGCAATGGCATTGTTATCGAAGACGTCGCTATCAATACATTATTGTTCAAGTTTGAACATTGATGTAAAGAAAGAATCGTATTATTCAGAATTTGAAAAGCACTTGATGACGCAAATAGGTCACCAATATTTTGTTTATGGTACATTTAACAAATGAAATTTCGAACCCAGCAAGGATCCGGGACTACACCGGTGTCTGAGCTGGCCCTGATCAAGTTCCTTAATTCAATCTACAATAATATCGGTGATTACATTGCATTACGTTTTCAGATTTTAACGTCCTTCTCCCTTTGATTTATTTCTACGATCCTCATTAATGATATGTTACAAGCTCTCCACGCCAAACGAAAAAAATTAGCCTCCGATAACCTGCGGGTCCGTATTCGCAGATGCGAAAGCCTACGTCAGTCGCCACTTAGCGACGAATTGGAACGATTGTGTGTCAGATTTGTGTATTGTATTCTTGGTTTACCGGTGAATCAACCTGATTTCTTTTAGTGCTGAATTAATTTTTTTCGTAGAACTCCGAGTGAAGACCTTCAAGCTCCCGTACATTTATTAACTTTAAGGCTTTGAGGCTCTTCCATATTGTGACTTGATAGAACGACAAATATGATACAGCGCGTACGTTTAAATGTTAATGTGCTGTAGTGAAAAAAAATGAAAGTGTATTTACCTGCTGTGCAAACAATTGTGTCGATGCTGACGCCTTGAGATAGCGGAGACAAACTTAAAAAAAACTCCGCAGACGAAACGTTTTCTATTTTAGAGCCTGTCAGCAATGAATGACTTAACCCTGTAGTCCACGCGCGCGCGCGCGCGCGCGTGTGTGTGTGTGTGTGCACGTGGATGCCGCATACGTATGCTATATATATATATATATGTGTGTGTGTGTGTGTGTGTGTGTGTGTATAATGTACTTCATACGTGAGATAGTTTTCATGATGGAGAGCAGGCTCGACACGCATATTAACGTATAACCATGATTTTATGACGCACGAGAGTTTCATCGAGTAAGTTTAACCCGTATTCCTATAAGCAAGGTCGCAACAACCATGTGCATTCAACTACAGAGACGACGAATGTTGATCGCACCTCTCCCCTTACTGCTCTTCCCACCTATCAAAGCCCTCAGTCTTAACGATATCATCAAGGTGTTCTAGAATTAGGAGGCTCATTCTTGTTCATTGCTTTTCCAGAGGCTTCCGTGCGACTGTCAGTAATTTGGGACACTTCAAACAATCGTATCGCAACAGGACCTATATACACACAAATCAATTTGAATGAAACAAATTTTATTCGCGATTATCCAGTTTTAACTGATTAAATTTGATCTAAACGAATTTTTATTTTTGCTGAATAATTTTTCTTTCATTCGATTTTATCAATTCAGGGAATGAAATCTTTTTTTTCATTAAACCATACAGGGGTCCAAGTAAATTGATTTGAATACACAGTTTTTTTTTATGAGTGACTAACAAATTTTTGTGCTTTTTAATGATTCTTATATTTTTCTTCTAACTCATTTTCATTTCTACCGTACAATTTTTTAGTTAATTGATCCCCGGTGCGTTCGCTTGCACCGTCGAAAGGTGAGGATAGCAATTCATAAACTGTGCAAGGCAAAGCGACGCGCGCAGAATGTTACAATATCACTGAAGATATCTCTTGAAATAATATGGTAAACAAAGCTCATTTTTCAACGATATCCATCCCGAAGATGTTCTTTCTAACTGCACATATTCCTCGTTTTAAAGTTCATATTAAGACACTTGTTGATGGCTACGTCAAACTTCTCGTTCAAATGATCGATATGTGACCTTGAAATTTCGCACAAATGTAGTAAGGTCTTCGATCTATGTTAAGTAACTAATACCCGGGAAAAAATAGTTTGGATCTTCATACCTCAAATTTAGATCCACGTAGTTATTTTCTTTAATTCAAGTTCATCTAAATTTTGGAAAATCGTAGGTTTACCCAGATCTCAATTAAATTTACCTAGATCTCCGTTAGATCTACTCAGATCGAAGTAAATCTACTGAGGCTCAAATAGATAAACGGAGATGTAATGAGCAAAAGAGTTTAAACATAATATCAGGTCAACTCTAATGTACGCGAATCTACCGTTATATACGGAGATCTAGGTAAATCTACGATATACCAAGATTTGTACCTGCGAAGATGAAAGTTGATCTAAAAAATAATTACATAACGATTTTTTCCCGAGTGCGACTGTTTTAATTTTAAAAAAGGAATTTCGATGATATCCCCTTAAGAATGTAGTGTGCTATAATACGTATGACACTTAATCAAACTGAATCTTCGTATCGCGTCGTTAATCATGTCACATGTGTATATACATAGTTTCAGATAACTTGGGACACAGATTGGTTCTCGCTAAACGTATCTCGCCAGGAGTTAAGTGGTGGGGGAGATATAAACATTTTTTTAGACGACGCTTTAATTGACAATCATACATGAGGTTTGCGGAAAACAAACGTGTCGAGGAACTCCTAACCATAATTTTCTTCGCTTCAGTTAAGTAATTTACGCATCGGTAACAAATACTGTAACGTCAAAAATATATTATTTTTATTATCATTATTGTTGTTATTGTTATTATTATTATTATTCGTGTATTCCATTGTATACCCTTTTCAAGTTTTCATGGCCATTCCTTTTTCTACCCATATATATTTATTTCCCTGAGCCCCCCCAAATGATTATCCGTAATCACTCTTGCCTAATACACTACTGTATCGCATCTGCACGAGGGCACAGAGAAACTGCGGAAAACCTGGCCGATACAAGTGGCTGTATTTTACAGACTTTCGGTTAGTTGTATTACCATTAGAAACTCAGAAAAACTGTCTCCCACTGCGTAATCGGCACGAAAGCCAGTGCACGGCTAAGCTATCACGGATCCCAGTAATGGCCACGACCTATACTGTTAAACTTCGAAGACAGCCAGAGCCGCACACCGACCGCGCGTTCACTACTATACCCTCAAAAAGTTATTTTGATGCGTTTGCAAATTAGGGAGAGCGGACAGTGGATGATGCACGCGGTTCGCACGCGCAGTGGACCCAGGTTCGATTCCATTCCCAACACCTAGAAGATAATGGATTTCCGAGCAAGGTACGGCTTTGGAGTGTAACCCACTCGGTCTTTATCAGATGGTGACTACCTAGCCGTGCACTGGTTGGCGCCACGAATGACTGTCGAGGAGTCGCTGTCCTCTAAGGCGCTTTGGTCTTCGTGCTTCAGCTTATACGCATTGCCACCCGGGTACTTAGGCAGGCACCGACTACATCGTCACAGGTCTTACGTAGTTTTTCTGTGCTCTCGGCGAATGCGGTACAAAGGGCGCGATACGGGCTACGAACCACTAGGAGATGGGGAAAACGATAGATGCAAGGGGATCGCTAAAAGGGGAAGAATCCCGGTCACAGGAAGAAACCTAACCTAACCTGCGTTTACAAACTGAAAAAGCGCTGACATTAATTGGTCAACGAAAAAGAATCGCAACTTAACAAAAAAATGTATTTACTTAGTTTTATTCAGAGCACTATTATTATTGATTGGTGGCTTGGAAAAGCTGATAGAAAATGATATATCCACATGAGGTAGGTACGTGAAATTATTTTCTTCCATATTTTCTACCGTTTGCTTCGGAAACAACGTTAACGAGGTGCATTCATACATAATATGTAAGGAGGTAACCAATTTTCAAAATATGTCAAAAATATATACATATGTCTCAGAAAAGAGACAGCAAGAACTATTGGTGCTGGCAACAAACGTATGTTTACGTAGCCAGATAGATGAGTCATCAACGTGACGCCGAAGAGCTGAGCCAGAAGCGATTGACCGAAAAGCAGGGCAAAGCTGCGTAGTGGCGTAATTTGATGCGTAGAGATGAAAGAATTGTGAAACTCATATAAGGTGAAAATTCGTCGGAATGTTTATCCGTAACTCGAAGAGCCGGATAGGGTGTAGAATCGAACAGATATAGTAAACAAAAAAATTTGCGAGTTCCATTTGAATTTCTTATCGATGAACAATGATTCTGGATATTCCCAGGGGCATCTTTCCTGTATTTTTTTAGCGACAAGATACGACTACAACAAGATGAGAAAATGAAGAGGATTTCTTGCGCGAGACACAACAGAGCAGACACGAGACATCTCGGAGCGAATTTAAATAGAAAGAAGAGATGGCGAATACGATATTTAATTGACGACAATTATGATAAATTGGTAGGCGCGATTGAGTTTGTTGTCGATGAGATAAAAAAAAGTCTGTGTAAGAGAGAGAGAGAGAGAGAGAGAGAGAGAGAGAGAGAGAGAGAGAGAGAGAGAGAGAGAGAGAGAGAGCAGACATCATTTTTCAAATAAAATCTGTAATTCGACCACGTTTTACGACAAAATAATTACAAATAACTATTGAGACTTAATAGGAATAACTACTTCCGATTAATATATAATTAATTCGAATAATTATTATTTAATTATGAATATAGGCATTAACGGGGGAACCTGATTCAGGTAGCTGAAAACAAAATGATCTTCAGGAATTTTTTTAATGAACAAAAAAAAATGTGTTTCTTCGGGAAAGCAATGAAAATCTCAAGTGTTATCCAAGTACTTTATAATTGCATCATGATTCGAGTCAGAGCACGTTGCTTATGCGACTTTGGCCACCTGGTAATTGCTACTAACATCGGAAAAATATGAAATATAATATTTAATAATGCCATCAACCTCGACAGCGCGACACACATGATATAATTCCGGATCAACAGTTCGAAATCAGCCGACAACATTCAACCATTCACACTATCAATAAATTCTCATGGAACATCTGCTACTCGCCGAATAATAATCAATACGTAGATGTACTAACATCCCTAGAGAAAACATTTGACACGATTTGCCTAGATGGCTTCGAACTAATAAGAAAGCACTTCTCAGACCATTCGATCAAATGAATTGAGCGAGGTGGCAAATAATAAAAAGTTTTTATCTCAGACGGGTGAAACAAATCATCAAAACAACTTTCTCTTTGAAATGGTCTTCAACATAGTGACTGAGCAGTGGCTCAGCGGACTGATTGCCACACGTCGATCCGGAGTTCGAATTCACGCCAACGCCAATGGATTTTTCTGTGTCTTTTTCTGTGATTCCCAGATGTTTCGGATTCCACCTCTATCAAAAGTAAGGACCCTTTTTCAAAAACAGCTCAAATAAGATTGAACTTCCTCAAAAAAAAAAATCAATATTCAATTACGAACGAAAATAAACATGTGAATGATCACTGATCATTAACAAATGGCTAGAGCAGTTTCAGACCAGTGGACTGGTTGGCAAGCCTGAAGAACCAGAGTCCAACCAAAACCATAGTGCGTTAAATTTGAAAAAAATGCAAATAATATTTTTTCAACGGATCCTCAAGATTGATGACTTTCACGTGTCGAAATCATGATGAAATTTTCCAAACAAAAGACTGAACAGAGATATCATGGTTCTTTACAAGAACCGGGCTGAATATCTAAAGAATCAACGTCGATAACAAGTTGTCATTCAACTTGAGGTTGAAGTTGGTTTTAATGCTGGAACTTTCCTGCTCTTTCATAGACCCATAGAACAACTGGAATGGCAGCAATACGACAGAAAACAAAAATAAAGTTACGGCAGTAAACCGGTTTCGAAACCGATTGAAATCTTTTTCAAATTATAAATGTTTGTGTCTGGTTCGAAAACTCATTTTACGTCGTGTTTAGGAAATAAAATTCATGCACTCCTTGTCTCATTCAGATTAGAGCAACGATCGCGGAAAGTGTCGCGCGATGCCAATGAGAGTGAGTGAGATGAACGTACCTGATCCCTCACTCATTTTACTGCTGCGCATCGTTTATACCAAGATCACTGCTCCAGTTGAATAAGCCATCGTTGTTCAATTTTTGTGACCTTCGAGAAAAAGCGGAACAGGTGCTTATAATGTCTGGAACTATAAATTCATAATATGGGAAACTAGATATCTTAATATCTAGAACTAAATGTTCACTATATCTGGAAGATGTTTATAGTAGGTGGAACTAGATTTCCAAAATATCTAAAACTAGGTTTTCATAATATCTAAATCCAGATTTTCTCAAAACCTTGAACTAAATTTTCACGATATATAGAACTAGATCTTCTTAACATCTGGAATTAGATCTTCATGGCATCAGGGTATCCTGAGAAATCTGGAAATCCCAATCTGGAAATAAAATACACACGTAATCGACCAAGTACCCACCGCAACCCCTTCGTCCATTCTTTTTAAATCTCAACAGACAGAAGGCCTCACACTGCTTACGATGTGGGCAAAATTTAAGCTCCAAGAGCCTGAGTCATTTCCGATTGATAGAAGCTGACGTTTGAAAGCCTGACACAGGTTCTTTCCCAAAATTGGTGTTTTCGAATCGTTTGGATTCTTGTGTGCGTTTTCGCATTTAAGGTGAAATCGTACACCGTAAGAATTTCGACGCGTCGAACAAGATACCATGAGAGCGGGAGAGATGGCTAAATCGGCAGTTTCCCTATTTTCTAAAAACGACTGATATTTCAGAAAAAAAGAAAAGTATGATCTTCCGCTCTGTTAAAAAACCGAGTGAGTGACGCTTTTCTTTTTCCCGAAATTTAAACTGTTCACGAGAAAATAGCGAAACGAAATTTTTACCAACCGAGACCGGCTCTCAGTCCCCCCGGCCTTTTACCAGCTAAGAGCGAAATTATGAAATAAGAAATACGTACGGATTATATTGCAGCCAGAATAAACTTTAAGGTAGTTCTACTACGACCGGCGACGGGGAGTAAGCAGGGGTAAGCGCGGCGGTGCGCGGTGAGCGGGGCACACATGAAACAAGGCAGAGTTGGACGGCCCAAAGCCTAACCGTGGTTAGCGCGTAACTTCGACTCATGAGTTACCCAAAAAAATAGATGGTCGATCATTCTGAAATTTCCACACAATATCCGGAAAGTGTCTCTCTTCCGATTAGTGCAGTTTTGATAAAATTTAAACATCCGTTAAAAATCTACAGGACAAAGCAGGATATTTGCATGCGCTCGGTATGGCTGATGCATGTAAAAAGTTGCTGATTTCAACAGCAATTATCCCAAATTTGGAATGGCCAGTCTCTTTGAAATTTTACAGACGTTTAGATAATTTTATAACTAATGCGTGTAGAAAATTTCAAAAAAATTTAAGACGGAGTCAAAACGGTAGAGCTATACCTTAAGCGCAAATTTTGTCGAAAATACAGAATTATCAGTAGTCTGAGGCTTATACTCTTTCATTCACAGATGCTACTAACAATCAAATGTTCAAATAGAGGGAGGATAAGAAAATGGTAGAAACTATTTTATACAATAATAATAATAATAATAATAATAATAAAATAATCGTCATAATGAACCAAAATTATTGTCCTACAACATTATTCTAATTTTATTTTTCATAAAATGGTGTTGTTCTTGATCTTGTCTCTGACACGAGACCAGAAACCACGCCATCATAACCGATTTCCCCTACCATCATTCTGTTTTTCCCATTTATTCCAAATGATTGCAACAGCCTGAAGAGAAACGCGTCAATTTCATAAATCTGCCTGCTAACAATAAGCAAGATGAATTCCCGTGGAGCATATAAATCACGGATATTTGACACGGCTTGTCACTTACCTTGACTTTTTCTCGTTTTCAAACGTGCTCAATACACGGGTGCTCGAGCCATCATAAATATGTCATTTTTTGTTTCCACCATCCACAAAACTGGCGACGGGGCATTGTCTAGGCGCTACGACGTAAGGATTTCAATCTGTACGTATCTTCAAGTTAAAGACAGAAGAAATATTTTTCCGTCCAATTGTTAAGCTCGGTTCGTCCAAAAAAGTATTTGGTAACGTCACACCGATGCTAGCTACAAATAATATTGTTTCCTCATTACTTTATCTCGCACACAAGACTTCCTTTATGAGCAAGCGAGTTTTTCAATTTAAGCTTCCTCACAGAGGAAACTGTGCTGGATAAAATAATCAGGGAGCGATCTCGAAGTTTCTAATTTTCACGGTTTTTGTTTCGTTTGTCAATTTTCATAAAATTCTGGATTTAATAAAATGTTAAGCCCATTTGCCAATTTTCCTTTAAAACTTAATCCCGAAAATGATTTTCGCTTAGCCCATTCGTATTCACTGTGTGCGGTGCCATACTATAGCGGCTGAGAACGACTTAGACCGCCCATGGTGGCGAGAATGCACACATTTTCTGGACTAATTGACAGCAATATAATGGAGAAGTCGCGCAATGATCCGAATGACAAGATTGGCAAGGCTCATGCTTAACCTCTAATTGAGAAAGAAAAGTAGCCGTAAACCTATTTTATTACTTCGTAATACGTCTATTTTTTTTTTTTTTCAACGCAGTTATAGTCAAGCTCACCTCGAAAAACTCTATGCAGCACGAATATAAACGTTCGTTTATTAATATTAATACAATAACGTTTCGTGTATGCAAGTAAACGAGAGCTCGTCCAGAAAAATGTGCGGAGTATAGCCGGCTGCGGCGCCACTTGGGTTACCGCACACAGCGAATACTAAGCGCCATACTAAGCCTCTTGATAGTAGTACATTTTCGAAGATTAGAGCGAACACATGATATCCTATGAAAATTGAAAATTTAACAAAAAAATTTTTAATTGACTCTCGGCCAAAAATCGTTTACGTTTTTCCTGTGGATTATATCCCATGATCAAATTAAGGCGATGTAAAAGTCACGTGACCCGCACGTGGAGTGCGAGAGCGATAGCGCTACTGTCTTACGGCAGAGTGAAGATATATTAAAAATAAAAGGTTTAGGTCAATCGATAGCTACATAATCTCAAAATATTAGTTACTAAAAGGAATCCTGAAGTATGAGGCAAATCGCACATAATTTATTGTTGAACCATTTATAAGGAGGTTCTTAACATCTATTGGGTACGGCAAGGGGAACGTTGTAGCGCGGCGCGGGCGACGTGCGGGGCAGGTTGCGTTCGGTATTTGTTTCACCAAGTACGTGTTCATTTTATTAATTTATTGCCATTACTCACGCTAAATTCTGTTTACAAGTATATTTCACAATCGGCACGGTGAAAAACTTTCTTTGCGTGCAAATTATATCTATGAAGGTCTAATCTATCGTTTAAGTGGTTCTTCGGGGAAACGTTACCGTTTTTTCACTCCTAAAATAATCTCCAATCATAGCTTCGAATACTTCTCCCATAAGAGCCTACGTACAAGCGGCATATTTAAGGATGTTCCTCTGTTATATCGATTTAATGTCATCGGCTTGAAATTTTTACAGCCTGTTAGTATTTATCCCCAAAACGTGTGTGCAAAGATTCAATGAGATTAGGAGCCTCGTTGTCGAGATATTAAATGTTTAAAAAAACATTATTTAACATGCGTTCTTATGGGCGCACAAGAAAAACAGGTTCCAATCGTTCTGTAATTCACGAACTCGAAATGCCAGCACCTTTTAAAAATTATATGACCTAGATCTATATATAATAAAACCGCGTGCGAAAGCTCACCTTAATTAAGAGAATTTTCGTTGAGTAATTAAATGTAATATGTTTAAAAATGCTGAAAAAAAACGGGCATTCGCTGTCGATTTTAGACGCGACGGACAATGTTGCCGAACTCAACTTGTCGAATCAGGCTTTTTTTTCAGAATAAAATCCTGGAATTTTTTTAGCGTCTTTTCATAGTATATGGCATAAATAATAACTTATAAAATGTGCGTTATTATCCCTCTATACATTTTGGCAAGGGAAAAATAGAAACAATGAAAATTTGGCTCTTTTTGTGCTTCAACTCTAAGCGCTGCTCAAACTATACATAATAGAGGAAAATTGCTCATAAATCATTTTATAGGTAACTAAATTCTCTACAAAAAAGTCCGTGACGGCATATATCTAAAGTTAATTATTGAGGCGTGGGAGGCGTCCAAAGTTGTAAAAATAATTTAAAAAAAAACCATTTCAAGTAGGTGGCTTCATTTGAATTTAGTTATAAATAAAGTTTTTTGGGCGGTAATGGCTTTCTCGTTATGCCCAGTTAACGTATGAATTTTTATGCATTTCTAATTCAATGCTAACGTGGTGATATGTAATTTAACATCTAATGGGTCTACTATTCTGCCATTTTACAAAAATCACACTTCATCGTCACGCCACCTCGGACACCTCTCACTCATCCGCTATTGACTTTTTATGTATACCGTCGCAGACTTTTTTATAGAAAATTTAATTCTCTACAAAATTGTTATTGGGCAATTTGCTCTATCTTGAATAGTTCGGACAGCGTTTGGAGTTGAAGCTGGGAAAACGTGAATTTAAAATTTTTTTTTTGCAACATAAACGTTAATATTTCAAAAACTTACAGGAGTATATTACTATAATTTTTATACGTTGTTATTAATGCCACTTACTATCGAATAGCATTGAAATGAAACCTCGCAGTTCTAATTCTGATTTCGAGAAAATAAATTAACTGGTTGAGATGAGTGAGGATTTGACGTTGGCACCACTGAGCCCTGCCTGTGTATAAGCATAGGGACCCCCCTCGGACGACTCGTCCCGCAAACAAACAGAGGAACATCCTTAATGTTTTTTTTTCTCAACTACGTGGTCAAAAAATCTGAAACAATTACGGTGTACCTAGTACCAGCACAAACAATTTTGGAATCATTCTCACCGTTTTTCTCTGGGTTAAGAACCTCCTTAAATTGAGAGATTACTGAAGCCGTGCATCGACCGCGCCTAAGCTGTTGTCCTTTGTATTCTTGTTATGTTATCATACCAAATAAATATCTATTCGAGACAAAAATATGATTCAATAATTTTTTACTTAATAATCAATCATTCGCTCTAAAATTACTCTATTAGTAATGCGTTTTATTGTCACGTGATTTTAATCTGCAGCAATGCGAAAATTTCCTGAAAAATAGAGAATGCTGATGGTTCCTGTAATAATTTCGATGGTAGAGATTTATTTGCTTGAACTGGGGTTCTATTCTACGACCTACATATCTAGCCGACGAGGTTAATCATTTCGCCGCGCTTACTTATGATTTTCTTCCATGCATTTCATGTGCATCGGCCGCAGCAAACGTACATTATAATACTAGAAATTCCTCGTAGAAAAATTGAAAAATGAAGCGGCTAGAGGCACCCACGGGTCAAAAAAATAATACTATAATTCAAAATTATTTGCTCAAGATTTGTGCAACATTTTTTCCCACTTTTTTCGTCTTAAGACTCGATAATAACAAAAAAAAAATGGTAATTGATGATGATATATTGGTTAAAAAAATTACAATCTAAGAGAAAAAAATTGTGAACGTCGAACATCCCACCATCTTGAAAGAGTTAAGGGAATCGTGGTATTTAGATAAAGAAAAATGCATTGGACAATAATTTTATAAGCTCGTACCAAAGTAATTACAATTATTGATATACTAATAAAATTTTATTTAATGTGGGCGTACATTGTATCCCCCCAAAAAACACCATTAATGGTGTACAAAAAGTTCAGACAAGTACATTTCCTTGCATCGTTTTATCTTTCCTTACAAAAATATGTCAAACATAAATAGTTGTAAAATAAATCCTCACAAAAAGTTCTCAAATAAATTCAAATCATCCAACTCACAGTTGCCAAGTACATCCAGCATTTTTATTGTTTACATTGTTTATTAACCATTTATAAGTAGGTCACAACGCCCGAAAACGTCTTGAAACGGGACTTAGGGACTTAATCTAAAAATGTATTGTTTGAAAAATTTTTATCGAAAAAAATTCGGATTGAAAAAAAAATTCGAACGAAGTACTTGGCGAGTTACGTAAAATGACTGTACGGACTACCTGTTACGAACTCGCCAAGTACTTCGTTCGAATTTTTTTTTCAATCCGAATTTTTTTCAATAAAAATTTTTCAAACAATACATTTTTAGATTAAGTCCCTAAGTCCCGTTTCAAGACGTTTTCGGGCGTTGTGACCTACTTATAAATGGTTAATAAACAATGTAAACAATAAAAATGCTGGATGTACTTGGCAACTGTGAGTTGGATGATTTGAATTTATTTGAGAACTTTTTGTGAGGATTTATTTTACAACTATTTATGTTTGACATATTTTTGTAAGGAAAGATAAAACGATGCAAGGAAATGTACTTGTCTGAACTTTTTGTACACCATTAATGGTGTTTTTTGGGGGGATTTGGCTTCTTTTTGCAAAGGATTATATATATTTTTACCATGTAACTTCTATGTGAAAACTTCGAATGGTGACTGCTCTACTCAGGCTAGAATTAAACAATTTTTGAGGGGATGAATTTCGTCTTTCCAAAACATTTCGTCATGCGATGGTTTCATTATTTTACAAATTCAGAGGCCCCAATCTAGCAACTAAGACATTAAATATCATTTGCATTTCGTTTATTAGATCCTTAAGGGGGTCAGGTACCGAAAATTTCACATCCAGAACCGCTAACGGTAGAGAATCGCTAATTTTGGTCTTGATATCATTTCTCGTATCAAAATACCTCACATTGATAAAATTTCGAAAAATTAATTTTTTCCACGTGTTTAAAATAATTTTTTTCGAATCCGTTAAGATAGGTATCGGAAATCCCATCTGCTAGATTGTTCATTGTGACCCAAAGAATGTGCAAAAAAATCTACAACCCTCAAAGTTCAAAATTGTAGGAGGAGATACCATTTAAAGGCACAACAATTGTCCAAATGTGTGATAAATTAATTGGTAGAATATAATGAGAAGAAAATGGATTCCATGGCCTGAATAAAAAAAATTCTATGATACGATCAAGTAATAAAACTTTACCTGGACGAAATTATATAACAACACTTATCACAATGAATAATCTAGCAGATAGGATTTTCGATATATCAACGGTTTCGAAAAAAATTATTTTGAAAATAGGGAAAAAATTAATTTTTCTAAATTTCATGAGGTATTTTGATATGAGAAATGATATCAAGACAAAAATCAGCCAGTCTCTACCGTTAGAGGTTCAGGATGTGAAATTTTCGGTACCTGACCCCCTTAATAAGCTTAGCAAACTTCAGAATGTTCCATGCGTACAACATGTTATCAATGAGGTATCCCGATTTATGTGAATGCTCGCATGACCTATCCGAACAACTTTGAGTATTTGACTCTTGATACAATGCACCAAGATATAAAATCATAGGCATCGCTTTTCGATAGTCTGTTTATAATATTGAGCTTTATGTTTTTTTTCTAAGCGATGGAATGGTAAAGCTTTGTTTGTACAGATACCAACTGAATTCAGACTCAACCCGACCCACGTAATTCTGCTCATAAAAGTCACACGCATAATTAACTGAACACAGAAAAATTCGACACATTGCACTGTAAAACAAAAAAATCCCATGAAGCGACATGACCCAGATAGACTCAGCCTATAATTAAATTGGTGCAGAAAAACCCAATGCGCCATCGGCTTGCTTCAATTAAACTGGACATATTGCCAATTCAACATGGAAAAACTCGATGCATCACCAATTCGATATGCAAAAACTGCCAGGGCATGCCAACACAGAAAAATTCTCCCTTGGCGTAACTCGCCACAGCGAAACTTTCGTGGCACAGCTCGGCCCGCTCCAACTATACACAGTCTAACGGACTATGGTTGCGTCTGTTGAGAGTTGAAGCGGACCAAGTTACGCCGCATGAGAGTTTTCGCTGTGTGAAACTGTACCATGGGAGAGTATATCTCCATCGAGATAGCCCGTAGGAGATTTTTTGTGCGTTGAGTTGGTGATGCGTCGAATTTTTCTATTCAAAATTGGTGGTGCTTTGTGTTTTATTGTAGCAAGTTGATGGCGAAACGAGTTTCTATTTATCAAGTTGGATATGGGCCAAATTTACTGGGTCAAATCCCTATATGGGGAAATGTTTTTGTGACGGCTTAGCGATGTAACTAATTTTTCTGTGTTTAGTTGATGACGCATACTATTTTTCTGTCTAGAATTGCATGAGCTTCTCTGGTTTGCATTCAGATGAAATCTGTGATAATAAGGCAGTGCAGCTGGGACTTTTTATGATGTCAAATAGAATACTCGGAGTTGATGGCGTAGATCATGTGCGGATTAAAAAACGTTAGAAGAGCTCCGGCATATCGATAACAAGCATAATGCTCACGGAACCTTTTGAAGTCCTGATGATCCTGAGAGAGGGAAGAGATACAAAAAGAAAATATTCAATCGAAATTACACGATGCAAAGAACTTATGAAGTTCACTTTGAATTTAAATATCATTTAAATAATAATTGAAATGTATAAAACAATGTTAAAAATAAAAATACTGAATGTACTTTGATGTTTGTGGAAAAAAACACAATTCTGTTTCATTAATATACTTTAAACTTTATTTAATTAATAATTAATATTTATTTTTCGAAATACACCAATATAACCACTAAATGGGGAGTCATATCACTACGAGAACGCACATATAAGTATATAATTTTTTTTTTCACCGGTTCTGTCCGAAAATGATAAAATAATACTCTAACACTGTTCGTTTTTTTTTTTTTTCAATTTATTTTTATACTTCACTTTCGTAATAAAACCTCTGAACTTTCATCTCAAAGTAACGATAAAAAAAAAGCGTAAACGACTTTCGGAAATGCCGAAGCAACGAAGGCAGCTTCGTTAACCAAAGATCATACGTCACATGACATACGTGATTTCAGCCTTTTAGCCTGGTGTGACAGGTGAGCGATGAATTCGCGGTTAGATTCACGGGCGGTGCGAAAATTTGTGGCGGAGACAAAAAAAAAAAGAAAACGATGATGATGATGTACGTCGAATGAAAATAATAAAATGCAATATCTCCCATATGTCAATAGCTACAGCATTCATTTGGGTACCGATCGAAAGAGAAAAAAAAATAAAAAATATTCGTGTTGATATCATTGCCTAAGTCCGTATAATTCATTAATAATTCGGAAAATAAGTTTCGTTATATAGATATACTCCCGTGTATAAGCCAGATGTGTGGCGTATAAGAGGCTGTAGTACCTCTCGACATGTCGGTAAAGGAGAGGAAATGTACTTGTCTCGAGGCACTACCGTGCCTCTTAATCTCTATCTAAATCAATAAATTATTTTTAATAAGATATGACACAAACATTTGAATGAAACCAATGCTCGTTAGAATCTAAGAAAATTCTAATCAATTCTGTGCGAAAATTTCCCACTTCATGTCAACATATAAGAGTCGTATCACATTATTTCAATCATCCATAATGAATCCATCTAAGATCGTAATTTTTCCCCATAAAATGCTCCATCAAAACGAAGCTATCGAGAATTAGGGATTTCGTTCAAGTGTCCATCATCAGGGATGAACTTTGGTGGCTAACGAGTCTAATATCGTTCACCGTACTTTTATTGCTTAAAAAAGTGGTATATACGCGCGAGTGGGTGAGATTATTGGCTTTTAAAGATAGTAAATAAATAACGTCGTACTCAAGAACAACAAAAAGAACGAATAAAAAATAATTAAATACATCCGGGAACATCAAGGTCAGCTCGATTTATTATGAATTGCCTCGCATACTTTTCGCGATACATATTCTAATTCCGAAAATATATTTCTCTTAGCTCCCTTTCACGTTTCCTCGCATTATACTCGAAGATTCGACGTGCGTTCGGGCCAATCTCTCCCCGATAAAAGAAAGATATTTCACGAAATATATCGAATGACGAGTATAGCTAGAGCTGCTATAGACTTACTTTGATTGGCTGTAGATGACGTTCTCGGAGTTCACGGTTATGTGCATAACGTCAGGCCATAGATCCCCCCCCCCGCCCCTTACTCACAAAAAGACGTATCACGAAATACAGTGCTCCTCCCGTAAGTTTTCCCTCTTTAACTTTTTGATTCCCCTGATTTTGAGGGGAATAGCTTCCCCCACGCTTGCCAGCTGGCATCGTGAACGCGCATGCCCGATGCGCGTGCGCCATATTCGTGTTTTGTTTTGTACATATACATATATATAACTAGTCGATGTAGCTTTAATATGTTAATATAAAAGTATTTGTGCAGCAATGTCATGTGATAATAATAATAATAATAATAATATAAAAAAAAGGAAAAAAATCGAATCAATATCGTTAAGTGTTAAACTGCGTGCCTTAAAAGATTTGAAAAACGGTGCGAAAGTACGCTCAATTGCAGATAACCTCAAAGTGACGAGTGCGACAGTGAGGAATTGGCTGAAAGACGAAGAAAAGATTGTGAAATGGGGAGAGGAACAAAACGGTGATATGACGCGTGAAAAAAGAATACGAAAACCCAATAACGATCTCGTGGACCAGGCCACGTGGATATGGTTCAATGAGAAGCGTGCCGCTGGTGTTCCTATACAAGGGGCATTAATCCAGTTACAGGCGAAATTTTTCAATACCATGTTCGATGGGAACGGAAATTTCGAAGCCAGTAACGGGTGGCTTTACAAATGGCAGAAGCGACACAACATTCGTTGTTTGACAATTTGCGGGGAAAAACTATCAGCCGATAAAGATG
The DNA here is from genome assembly GCA_963564615.1 of Rhorus exstirpatorius. Lineage (NCBI taxonomy): Eukaryota > Metazoa > Arthropoda > Insecta > Hymenoptera > Ichneumonidae > Rhorus > Rhorus exstirpatorius. The sequence continues at coordinate 9,831,596 of OY751321.1, forward strand.
CAGCAGAGGCTTACAAAACTGAGTTCAAAAATTATATAAAAACAGAGGGTTTAACGTTGGACCAGATATTTAATTGTGATGAGACAGGTCTCAATTATAAAATGATGCCCAAAACGACTCTATCTGCTAAATGTGAGGAAGGAGCGCCTGGTATGAAGGGTAAAAAAGAAAGAGTAACCGTCATGGCTTGCAGCAATGCAACTGGCACTCTTAAATTACCACTTGTCTTGATAGGCAAATTCGCCAAACCAAGAGCAATAAAAAATTTGTCGTCTCTTCCAGTTTATTATAAGAGTCAAAAGTCTGCGTGGATGAACTCATCTATACTTAAAGAATGGTTTGAGACTGAATTTGTGCCAAAAGTGACAGAATTTCTGCATGCCAGAGGCCTTCCGAATAAAGCGGTCCTTTTTATGGATAATTGCGCGGCCCACCCACCTTTGTCCAAAAGTAATATCATCGTTAAGTTTTTCCCGCCTAACACCACTTCTCTTATCCAACCCATGGACCAAGGTTGTCTGCAAAATTTGAAGTTGCTCTACCGGCGAAGTCTAATGAAACACATTATAGATTATGTGAACCGTGGGGAGACGTTGACTAAGAGTTTAAAGGATATTTCAATTAAAGACGTCATATTCTGGGTTGCTCACGCTTGGGAACGTGTCACCAACATGACGATCCGGAAATCATGGAATCCAGTAAGTATTTACTTTTTTAAGTAGGCGCCTGGAGCGATAAAGACAATAATTAACGATCCAAGAAATTTTGCTCTGCATATCCTCTAGGCTTTTAAATGATTTTTATTGTCACTACATTATTATGATCTTCTTTCAGTTACTGCCACCTGGGGATTATGATAATGTCCATGATCCGAACTCGAAGAAGAACACAATTGAGCCAAAAAACACTGATGACAGCGAAGATGACGTGCTCACATGTCAGTTGCATCACTTTTGTCAGGCTATCGAGCAAGTTGATGAATATAAAGATATTGAAGTAGGTGATGTCAATGCATGGTTTAATTCATCGACAGCATTTTTGCCTGAAGACTGTCTGAGCGATCAAGAAATTGTTGATATCGTTAAAAGTAAACAACCTTGCGGTGATCAAGAAAACTTGATCGATGAAGATATGGTTCCGCAGAGTACGGAACCAAAGATTTTGATTTCTGAGGCTCAAAATGCTATCAATACTTTAATCAGATACTGTGAAGAAAATGATAGTTCTGAAGAGACGCTTCTAAATTTGTACAGTCTCAAAGAAAACCTAAAATGCAAGGAACCGTTGGCGGCGAAAAAAGATAACAAGCCATAATGTAAACGTTTTTTGGCAGTCTGTGCAATATAAAAAAAAAAAAATTTAATCCAAATTTTCACTGTTTTGTTTTATACGTAAATGTGAAAATACTGGCTCAAAATTTTATACGATGCCAAAGTAAAAATTGAAAGGAGACTATAGTTAATTCACTTTCTTCGAGGAGTAAGAGATATGTATATTCTTGATCATCCCAGTATATCTCAATAGTGTTCAGAAATGTTATAAGTCTTGATTTACATCGTTTTAACGTGTTTTTTTTTAATATAAGAAAAATTTCGTACTATCATAAGCTGTAAATACAATAACATATGTACTGTGATAAGATGTGCTGTGCTGAGATGTAAAAAAACCAGTTAAATATATATTGTGATAAGATTTTAAAAATAACCAGTCGAATATGTAATGTGATAAGATTAAAAAAAAAACAAGTCGATTATTGACTGTGATAAAATTTTAAAAAAGCCAGTCGAATCTGTACTGTGATCAGATTTACAGAAAAAAAATTAAACTATGTACTTCTATTATAAAGCATTAAAATATGTACACAGTGCATGATAAGCATAAAGAAGGCTGTAAAAAAGAATAAATACATCATAAGATAAGATGATTAGATACGTAAGAGAATCATTTTTTAACCAATGCATCACATAATTCTTGTTCGCTTTTTCTTTCGCAATAAATATGAATTTCGGGAGGTTATGTTAGACCTGTCACAAGCTCTGCGTGTCTCTCTTCCCCCTCTCATGTCTATCGAAAACGAGAAAGAGAGATGTATCTGACCTCTCTTTCTACTCTCCGCCTCCTAAGCAAGAGTTGGGCACCTCCGTAACTTTGCACTTGAGCCCCGAGCGCGCAAAGTTAAGGGGGGAGCACTGTACATTCAATTACGAATGTACCTGGGGGTCTATTGTTTATTTTCAAATTTTACTTTTTCCATCATTCAAACATTCTGATTGGTTTGCAAAGTTTAGTCAACCAACAAGAGCACTTTGATAAAAACCAAAAGTAAAATTGAATAATCGGCGCCCTGTGCCGGGATTCTGCAACTCGTTATCGAGAATTGTCGGTATCGTTAATCTGTCGGCAGCAAATTCCAAGGATGATCCAGAGGAAAGACGCAACTCCCATAGGCTGTCGTTAGCTTAACGATATCTCGGTACAGATCATAGACTACGTTTACAGGGCCCGCAGTAATATCCGGTACACTAACGTTCGTTATTATAACTACCGATGTAAACAGGCGTGTAAACGTGACTATATACGCCGGTATTACTAAATTGGGTGTAGTAACGTTACACCTGTTGGTGAAGAGGCGTTAAGTCATAAGTCCTGCTTTACAAAGGCATGTAAACGGTTGAGCAGTTGTAGCGGTTATGCACGGTGAAAACGGTATGGAAAAGATCTAGTAATTATTTTTATAAAAATAATAATTTTCTTCTAGCTATACTGTTGTGCTATTCATTACTCCGAAGAATGTTGAAAAGCGCCAAATGCGCACTAAAAAGTATCAAGCGCGTAATACGAACGGATATGTGCGTATAGTAAAAAATAACAATGCGCTTTTGATACTTTCTACCATGTTGCGCAGTAATGAATAGCACAACAGCATAGCTAAAATCAAATTTTTATTTTTATAAGAATAATCACTGGATCTCTTTCATACCCTTTTCTCCGTGTATTACCAGTATTGAAAAAGCAGAAAAAACCGCGTTTTAACAAAAAATATTCAATAGCTGATCCTACACAGGTCTTGTTTTTTTCCAGAGACCACGATACCGTGATCGGGTGCAAAAATAAGCTTTTACACGACGATTTTTGTGTTGATTATTTAATAATCAACACAATAATCCACGAAATAATCATCTAGTAATCAAGTACAATCAAGTAAATCTACTAAAATTTAAGTAGATGAACGGAGATCTGATTAGCAAAAGCGATAAACATAATATTAGGTCAAACCGTAAGTACGTAAATCTACCGTTATATACGGAGATCTAGGTATTTCTACGATTTGTTTAAACTTAGACCTACGTGGATGAAATTTGATCTAAAAAATAATTAAATAATCATTCAGATCTATTTAATTATTTTTTAGATCAAATTTCGGATTATTGTGTTGATTATTTAATAATCAACACAATAATCCGCGAAATAATCATTCAGATCTATTTAATTATTTTTTAGATCAAATTTCATTCACGTAGGTCTAAGTTTAAACAAATCGTAGAAATACCTAGATCTCCGTATATAACGGTAGATTTACGTACTTACGATTTGACCTAATATTATGTTTATCACTTTTGCTAATCAGATCTCCGTTCATCTACTTAAATTTTAGTAGATTTACTTAGATTTGAGTAGATCTAATGGAGATCGGAGATCTAGGTAGATCTTATTTAGAGTTAGGTAAATCTATTTGAGATCTATAAGTAAGCTTAGGATTTTCCAAAATTTAGATCTACGTACATCTAAAAAATAATTGCACGGATCTAAATTTCATCCACATAGATCTAAATTTTGGAAAATCCTAAGCTTTACCTAGATCTCCCCAAATAACGGTAGTTTTACGTACATATGAGTTCACCTAATACTATGTTCTAACGTTTTTGCTTATTAGATCTCCGTTTATTTACTTCATCTCAGTAGATTTATTTAGATCTAACGGAGATCTAGATGGACCTGATTGAGAGCTAGGTAAATCTACGATTTTCCGAAATTTAGATCTACGTAGATCTAAATTTGATCTACGTCGATTTAAACTATTTGTTTTCTCAGCAACCTAAAGAGTAGCGGGCGAAGACGAGAGAGAGGAAAACGCGCATACGCGTCTGCTCATTCCTAACCTAAAAGCTAAAATATATCAACAAAAACTGGTTCATCACACTCGGGTTCCCATAATTTTTTATTAATCGACATCTGCGTCTACCGGTCTTTCTATTTTCGACAATTAACGTTCGAAATTATCACGAATCCTATCGAATTATGTCGTCATGCGAGAGGATATATGTGTAAATATATATGTGCGGTGTGTGGAAAAAAAATAATTTTTTTTTTTCGGTTGCATCCACCAAAAAAAGTTGAAGTAAGGTAAAAAAAGAAGAATCCTAAAACGTGAGGTCAAAATAAAATTATTTCGAACGGCGCATTGCATTTGAATATTTCCCATAAGAATAACACAGGAAAATATTGGGATTTCTGAATGTGGTAGTGCAACTCGTCAGAAAAAAATCACACGAAGATGTCATTAACATATTCTCACGGAGAATCGAATTCCCTACAAAAATGTTCTTACGAAAAATTAGCTCAGAACAACCGTTCGAGTGGAATATAACGCGAATGAATATAGTGGAAATAACGCTGTCTGAAATTGAATTGATAGAAAAAAAAAAATTATTCAAAAGGCTGTAAAAATCGAATTTTTCGCTTTACGAAAAAACTTTTTCAGGATTTTTTGTAGAGAATGTTCTGCTCTAACATACTTGCATGAAATTGTTTTCAAAATATTTCTCTAATACAAAAAAAAATCAAGTACAACAAGAAATATAAAAGATACGACGTTCATCATTGATCGTGTTTCGAAAAGCTTTATTCAATGAATTTGGTTTAATAAGATAGAATAGGTTTTTTTTTTTTTACATTATAATGCTTAATAATCATCTTTTCTTTTTTTAAGAGTCTGTTTGTTGCAATTAGGATATTTCTGTCGATAATTTTGCACTATGCCCAATAAATATTGTAGCTGCTCTTCGTTTTTTGTTAATGAACCGTTATATGCTTCTATCAAAGCGACACCACGTTCGGCTACGTTATTAACGAATTTAGATTTTTTTTAAATCTAAGCAACTCAAATAACTCGCGTTTTCAGGCCATAATTCAATATTTTCTCTCAAAAAATCATGAGATAAATTGAATTGCTGAAAAAGCAACAAGGATTCTGGAGTAACGAAATCGCTTATGTCTTTTTTCAGCAACATTTCCCAATAATTTCTTTCAACAATTACTCGCTCCGAAGTGTTTTTGGATTTTTCTCGAGATTGCAGAGCTTGAACCATTTTTGCCTTCACACTTATCGGCACAGCTTGTAAGTTTTCACTAACACGATCAATGATCAATGATGCACGTCGTTTCTTTTATATTTCTTGTTGTACTTGATTTTTTTTTGTATTAGAGAAATATTTTGAAATCAATTTCATGCAAGTATGTTAGAGCAGAACATTCTCTACAAAAAATCCTGAAAAAGTTTTTTCGTAAATGGGAAAATTCGATTTTTACAGCCTTTTGAATTTTTTTTTTTTTCTATCAATTCAATTTCAGACAGCGTTATTTCCACTATATTCATTCGCGTTATATTCCACTTGAACGGTTGTTCTGAGCTAATTTTTCGTAAGAACTTTTTTTGTAGGGAATTCGATTCTCCGTGAGAATATATATGTTAATTACATCTTTGTGTGATTTTTTTCTGACGAGTTGCACTACCACATTCAGAAATCCCAATATTTTCCTGTGTTATTCTTATGGAAAATATTCAAATGCAATGCGCCGTTCGAAATAATTTTTTTTTGACCTCACGTTTTAGGATTCTTCTTTTTTTACCTTACTTCAACTTTTTTTGGTGGATGCAACCGAAAAAAAAATTGTTTTTTTTCCGCACACCCTAATATATATATATACGCGCGCGTGTGTGTGTGTGTGTGTGTGTGTGTGTATTTCATAACGTCCAATGTGTCACGAAAGCAGCGTGTGCGGTGAGAGCTCCTGGTATATTCGACAAAATGTTAATCGAGTATAATTGAGTATTACGAACACTACGAAGCTCCGACGAGATAGACTCGGGGAGGCTTCTAGCCCGATTATTGCAAGTAAAATACGCACGAATCATTTTCAATGCGGTTTCTCGGCACACCGAGGTTTATTCAATTCGCTCTTTCTGTAATTCGTAATTGGTGTCCCTCTCTCGTGTGTGTCACTTTACAACGTCAAGTATTTAACACTCTCTTCCTGGTGCGTGTGTGTGTATGCGCGCGCGCGCGTGTGTGCGTGTATGTGCGTGTCGTGGTGCGCGTGCATATGATTCTTATAGCTATGTGTCGACTTCCTGTTTCTGTGACCTTATATATCATTTGTTATTTAAACAAATATGTATACATGTGTATGCATATCGTATATTTCACCCGAGTCGGAACGATTTTCGATCGAAGACATTTTTTTCGAGCCTTCTATATGTGCACACGTTTGCTCGGAGGAAAACAGGAAATGGGATAAAAGTCCTTGCCGACTTCATGTCTTTCTTCTCTCATGCTTTCTTTTTTTTTTATGCTGGACATTTTTTTTTAACAATTATTTTTTATGACAAAAAAGTAGTTGACTCCGGAAACTCCATCGAAATTTTTCGATTCCATGCAGATCTAATATTATCGTCAAAATAACGAAATGATAAGGTTCTCGCATATTACACTGTGTAACGAATTGCATATACTGTAAATCATGCAACAAGAGCAATATATGTCTGTCGAAACCCAATATCCGCAATCCAACATTCGCATTTCTCGTATTCACGTTCTCCCTATAATGGCCAGTGCACGCACCAGCTTCGTGCAGCAAAGATATCTCGATCATTAATCTATTAATAACGAACTAATCAGTGCAGAAAATTTTTTGGAAAAAAAAATAATTTTCTCTTTTTTCTATTTTTTTTTTCGCACGATATGCGTGGTTTAGAGTTGAACTTAATAAACGATCGATTATACATAATTTTCTCGTATTGATGGATTCCTTCGTCGTTTATCACGTAATTAAACGTCCCAGCTCAATTAAATTCCCCCATGAAAAAAAAGTATACTTCAGATATATAAAAAATATATCTCTATATACATATAGCGGCAATAAGTTCTATATCTCTTACCTATATATCTTGGATACATCTGCCCGATATATCCGGGAGGATATATAATAGATATATAATAGATATATTACGGAGTTATAAAAATATACTTTGCGGCAATAAGTTCGATATCTCTTATATATCTTGTAATATAGTTCTTTTCCATATGGGAAACCCAACCCGAAAGCCCCTTTGTCAGTTTGAAAAATGATTTTCAAGTGACGGAAAGTCGATCAACTCTTTCGCCAATTATTATCATTGGATAATCAATGTTTTTTTTTTTATCGAATAAATCGAAACCTCGAACTTCCCAATTTTTTTATTCATCGCTAGAAATAAGGATCTTAAACTATGCAAAAGGCTTTAATTAAATCACATGAATTTAATTAGAATCTAGTTAAATCAATTTACATTGAGAAACCGAATTTATTTCATACAAATTGTATTTCAACTAAAGAAAAATGTATTCCTGGTGAATTATAGATATTAGGTGGAAAATTCAATAATTTGTAATTCGCCCAACAAAGTTTGATGCAAATCAAGCCGTACCAAATCGCTCTATCTTAATTTATCACTTTTAGGGTTCAGACACTATCGGAGACTATTGATAGGCAACAGGATTGAAAATTAAAAAAAAAACTCACCTAATCATAATATCTAGTCTTGAAGGGATAGTACTGCAGCAACAGCTCACTCATAGACTACACGCGAGACTCTTTTCACAACCCCTGTTAATTTTGAAATTTCTTTTTTTTTTCCCCGACACCTGTTTTTTCTTCGTATTTCGTTAGGACGCTTGTGTGAGCGCGCGGATGACCTGCGACCTGGTCGTGATGAACGATAGAGCGATAACTAAATCACTCGGGAAGAGGTCACTTCGTGCGGCCGAGAGAGTACGTATGTCAATCTGTCGGTGGAGTTGCAATAATACTACTAAGCTCGGCAACTACCTCACGCGCAACAGGGACGTCCCACAAGGGCCCACGAACGAGAGTTCAACTCTCGGTCGTGTCCCCTGTCAAACGCTCTCTTTAATTCAATCGGATTTTCAACTTTCGATCAATTCAGTTACTGTAATTATAATGATTGTTACTATCAAATAAAAATGTAATGATAATAATGCGGCATCATACGGTTTCGAGACCAGGAATATTTTTTTTTAATTAATTATTGTTACCATCGTGGATCTTTTTTAGACCTATACGTCCCTTCCGCCTTTTTCCATTCATTCAATTCCTTAAGATCCCAACTCGGAGTGTTGCCCATAGCTACACTTTTCATAGTTATGCTTTATATGCACTACTATATCGCATTTTCACGAAAGCACATGGAAACTGCGGAAAACCAGACCAATATAAGGCAGTTATATTACTACTGACTTCCGGTTATATTATCATGAGAAACTCAGAAATACTGTACGTCGCTCAGTAGTCGGCGTGCAAACCAGTGCACGGCTAAGCGCCACCCATCTCAATATCGACCAAGGCCAATACTGCTTAAAATGAAATGACAGGTGTACATCGTGACCTTTAAGTGTGAGAGAGAGAGAGCTGTTTTGATATTTTCTCCGAGACGATTGACACTTCGGAGATAGGATAAGTGTCAAAGTCCGCGATATTAAATGAGAAACAAAAAAACGCTCTTTTTTTTCGAAATATAAAACGTCTGCGAGAAAATAGAGCAACGGGATATTCTCGCCAATCACCCGATTCGAAAGCGATTTTCTAAATGCTTTTTTTTTGGCTTCTAATTTAACAGTTAGCACATCGAAAACTCATAAAGATCGTCTAAAAACTGGGCAGGCTTGAAAGTCGCGCCAGTGGAATAATAGCGATATCCCACCAAAAACACCATGAATGGTGTACAAAAACTTGAGACAAGTACATTTCCTTGCGTCTTTTTTTTTATGCTTACAAAAAGATGTCAAACCCAAATATTTGACAAATAAACCTTTACAAAAAGATGTCAAACACAAAAAGTTGTCAAATAAATTCAAATAATCTAAGTCACAGTTGCCAAGTACATCAAGCATTTTCATTGTTTACATTTTTATTAACCGTTTATAAGTAAGTAACAACGCTCGAAAACGTCTTGAAACGGGACTTAGGGACTTAATTTAAAAATTTAAGGTTTGAAAGATTGTATTGAAAAAAAATTCGCATTAAAAAAAAAAAATTCGAACGAAGTACTTGGCGAGTTATATAAAATGACTGTACGGACTACCTGTTACGAACTCGCCAAGTACTTCATTCGATTTTTTTTTTTAATGCGAATTTTTTTTCAATACAATCTTTCAAACCTTAAATTTTTAAATTAAGTCCCCAAGTCCCGTTTCAAGACGTTTTCGAGCGTTGTTACTTACTTATAAACGGTTAATAAAAATGTAAACAATGAAAATGCTTGATGTACTTGGCAACTGTGACTTAGATTATTTGAATTTATTTGACAACTTTTTGTGTTTGACATCTTTTTGTAAAGGTTTATTTGTCAAATATTTGGGTTTGACATCTTTTTGTAAGCATAAAAAAAAAGACGCAAGGAAATGTACTTGTCTCAAGTTTTTGTACACCATTCATGGTGTTTTTGGTGGGATTTGGTTTCTTTTTGCAAAGCATTATATATGTCGATATATATTTACGATGTAACTTCTATGTAAAAGCTTTGAATGGTGACTGCTATGCTCAGGCTAGAATTGAACAATTTTTGACGGCATAAATTGTCTTGCCAAAACATTTCGTACAATTATGGAATGGTTTCATTATTTCATAACTTCAGAAGCCCCAATCTAGCACCTAGCACACGAATTATCATTTGCATTTTTTTTATTAGATCGTTAGCAAGTTTAGTGAACTCCAAAGTGTTCTATGCGTACAAAATCCTATCAATGAGGTCTCTCTATTCTTGAAAGTGCTCGCATGGTCCATTCAAACAACTTTGAGTTTCGATTCTTGATACAAAGCACCATCGCTGAGTTATAAAAATCACAAGCATCGCTTTTCTATAGTCGGTTCATAGTATTGAGCACTATCTTTTTTTTCGCGATGAAATAGTAGAGCTTCGTTTGTAAGATATCAATTAAACGCAGACTCAACCCGACCGCGACCCACGTAATTCTACTCATAAAAGCCATCATAGTCAACTGAACACAGGAAAATTCGACAAATCATTGCACTACCCAAAAAAAAATCCCATGAAGCGATTTGATCCAGCCAAACGCAGTCTATAACCGAATTGGTACAGAAAAATGAAGCATGTTGTCCGTATGCGCAGGTCCTTTGAAATTTGAATTGTCTGTACCGAACCGAGTTGTGAAAACTGTAATTAAACTTTGTTTACTGACAAATCACAAATGTAAATTGAAATTTAACTTTTTTCAATGGGCTATTACAAATGTGATCCGTAATTGAACATTTTGTAATTAAAAATTAGAAATATAATCTGTAATTAATATTTTTACTTTTTTCAATTACCCATTACAAATAAAATTTCTAATTACACTTCTTTTAATTTCAAATTACGAATGTAATTTGTAATTAAACTTCTGTGTAATTACACATTATAAACGTAATTTGAAATCGACAAGAATTTAATTACAAATTAGAATTGTAATTGAACAAAGTTTAATTATAAATTATGAAAGTAATATATTCAATCAATTATTTGTAATCGATTAGACGAGTACAAATTCGCAATAAACAGATCCTCCGGAACATCATTCGTCACCCAGAGTTATCATTTTTTAATTAGTTTTTACGTTGGATTATTTTTATGTTTTGCTCCCGATGGACATGTGGTGATGCGCTCCGTAGCACCAGATCCCTAGATCATGGGATCTTTTTTCCTGCCGTCCAGGTATCACTTTCGGTAGTTCTTGAGCACAGGTCGACGGGCATGCGTCACCTACCGTCCTGGAATAGCCCCGCGCTTTGTGATCTTTGAGCACCAGGTCGTCGGGAAGGCGTTATTTGCCGTCCAGGCTCTGCGCTCCGTCGTTCTTGACAACCAGGTCGACGGGAATGAGTTTTCCGTCGTCCAGGTCTCACGCTTCGTAGTTCTTGAGTTCCAGGTCAACGGGATTGGGTTTTCCACCAACCAGGTCTACCGCTCGATTGTTCTCGAGTTCCAGGTTGACGGGAATGCGTTTTACGCTGTCCAGGTCTCGCGCTCTGTAGTTCTTAAGTTCCAGGTCAACGGCAAGGCATTACGCATATAAATGGCGCGTAAGACCCGGACGCCAAGCACTATGGTGCGATCAAGCTGGACGCCAAGAAGTAACGCGCGATCAACCTGGATGCTAAAAACTATGACACAATTGACCTAGACACCAAGAACTATGGAGCGTTTAACCTAGGCATCAAGAACTATGGCGCGATCGACCTGGACGCCAAGAACTATGACGCGATTGACTTAGGCACCAATAACTATGGTTTGGTTAACCTGGACGCCAATAACTACCGCGCGATCAACCTGGACGCCAAGAACTATGACGCGATCGACCTGGACGCCAAAAACTACGATGCGATCGACCTGAACGCGAAGAACTATGGTGCGATCGACCTGGACGCCAAGAACTATGACGCGATCGACCTGGACCCCAAGAACTATGGCGCGATTAACCTTGACACCAAGAACAAATGCGCCATCAACCTGGATTCCAATAACTATAACGCGATTGACCTAGACACCTAAAACTACGACGCGATTGACCTAGACACGAAGAAATATGGAGCGATCGACCTGGACGCCAAAAACTTATGACGCGATTAACTTAGACACTAAAAACTATGGTGCGATCAGCCTGGACGAAAAATGTGCGTGGTGATGTAGGATTAAGGGGAAAATTCGGAGATTGAACATCAAGATTTCTCGATTTCTCGGTCAACAATCTTGTCGGTCGCCTGGTCTTGTCTCGACTCATCAAAATGTTTCGAGACGAGAAAATCCAAAATGTTCGAGACGAGAAATTTCTTGTTTCGTCTCGTGTTATGAAAAAGTTTCTCGTTTCGGTGGCATCACTATCGCGATTAAAAACATCCTGAATCGTGGAAAAATAAAATTCTCAATTAATGTTTACTTTACACAATTAAATAACTATTTAATAAAATAATCGCGGAAACGACTTTTAGGAAAACGAATTTCGGGGCAATGCTGCACTACTCTAGAGAGATAGATACGGCACGTATGTGTGATGCACCAATCTGTCACCACCCATGGACCTAACCTAATTGGTGCGACAGTTCTTGGTACGACAGATTTTGGTGCGACAGATGCGAAAATTTCGTGTGAAGTGATTGTACGTCGAATATAATTAATAAAATGCGATATCTCTCATATATCAATAGCTACAGCATTCATTTGGGTACCGATCGGAAGAGAAAAAAAAATAAAAAATATACGTGTTAATATCATTGCCGAAGTCCGTATAATTAATTAATAATTAGGAAAATAAGTTTCGTTATATAGATATACTCCTATGTATAAGCAAGTTGTGCGGCGTATAAGAGGCTGTAGTACCTCTCGACATGTCGGTATAGGAGGAAATGTACTTGTCTCGAGGCACTACCGTGCCTCTTGATCTGCACAACAAATTCACCACGACAACATGTAAATCTTTAGGACAATGCCATTTCTTCAATTTCCCACGTTCAGGAACAAAAAAACGCTCGTTGGATAGGGTTTTTATCCGTCCACAGCCTAATGGCCAGATTTGTCGGAATTGAGTTATACAATAATTATCAAATCCATTTCTGTTTCAGGTCTCTCAGATTTTAGCCGGAAATGTACAATTCTATAATGAATTTTTACAATTCCTGGTGATTAGGCTCTAGATTACTTCTTCAAATTAGATTCGGCTCCAGAATTACCTGTTCAAATTTAAAATCAATCGGCAACATAGTTCAGGAATGGCACTGATCCAAAAAGTAACACGCGCTCTGTTTTACTTTCAGAGTCTGTAAAACAGAATTTTCACACGCTGTTAACTTGGAAGCCCACCGAAGCGGTACACTGACCATGCATCCATCGCTGTCAGTTCAGATCGTAAATATTAAATGAAAATTTTTTGGTCACGCTCCTCTGTCCCAAATTAAACAGTGATATTTTCATCGATTGGTTAGATGGGTGATCGCTTTTTCATGAACTAATGTTCTTCTCGATATTACTCGCAAAGACACTCAAGAATTATTGAAATAGCCTCCTATCTTGGCATACGTTATCCGCATTTTCCCCGTGCCCTCTTGAAAATGTGATGCAGTGTAAGGGTACTCAAACGGTTGCGCAAATAATCGAAGTGGAGGGGCAATTGAAACAGCAATTGAAATTGGTTTTAAGTAGGGAACCGTAAAAACCTGGAGAAGACCAAGTCGTAATTTCGAACCTCTATTTCTAGCTCCGTTGTATTTGAATGTATACAAATTTGGAGGCTAGGAAGTCTAAAAGATCTGGGGGCCCTTCTGGAACCCCCGACTGTCGTTGATTCTATTTCTGTTCAGTCAACAGAGAAAGTTGTGGAAGGGAATTGTTTAATTTCAAACTCAAAGTAGGTCCAACAGTTTGGGAGGAAGTTCTTCGAAAGTAGCCGTTTTTATGTATTTATCGTGAATAGAGGATATTCATTGTCAGAGGATCTAACTAAGTTTCAGCTCAGGAGGTATACGTAGAATAACCCGGATTAAAAAAAAAACAATAACGTCCAACAACTATTTTATTCGAAAAAGATGTAAGTGGAATTAAAGGGTCAGAGATTTATATAAGTAATATAAAATAGATAAACCCCACAGGAAACTTGTCAACATTCGATGGGAAAAATAACATTTCGAACGTTCACAGAAAAACGAAATAATTGTATTGACTAATTCCGGCGGTCGTGGCTGATATCAACATAGTTGGTTACTACTGACAGCAGTGGACGCGTGGTCGATTTGCGGCTTCAGCGCTCTCCAGTGTTAAGTAGTATTGGTCTCAACTAATACTGAGATCGGTGACCGCTTAACCGTATACTAGCTTGCGTGCCGACTACTGAGCGGGAAGCAGTTTTTCTAAATGTAACATAGCTGTTAGTAGATTGTCGCCAACTATATTGGCCAGGTTTCCCGCAGTTTCCCTGTGCCCTCGTGCAAAGGCGATACAGTAGTATATTTAGGAAAGAGTGATTGTGGACAGGGACTTAAGGTAGTACCTCCGCGACCGCTGGCGGGGAATAAGCGGGAACGTAGGCAAGGCGAAGCGCGGTGAGCGGGCATGTATGAAACAAGAGAGAGTCGTACCGCTCACCGGCTCGCGCGTACCTCTTTCACTTACAGTATCTCAAAAACTAAATGGTAAATCTTCCTGAATTTTTTTCACATTATTTGTGACATCCTTCTCTAGCTTCTCCTCGTTTTTCATCAACTTCTTAATTTTAGTTTTGACGATAGAGTTAATAACTAACTCTCGTGCATACATAGCGCATATGTTACGTATAAATCAAGCCACCTTTGAGTGTAAATATCTCGGGTTCGGGATGGTCAAGCTTATTCAAATTGCACAGATGTTCGGATAACATATTAAATAACCTGTATGCCAAATTTCGACCATTTCTTAATTTAACTATCCTGTGGAGGTACTACCTTAATAAATGGAATGGAAATTGGAATAATCAAAAGCAAAGGAACGTAAAAACCCGAAAGGTTATAACCTTTCGGTCACTCCAAACATGTTTTGGTCGACTGAAGCAAGCGAACCAATAATTCCGTATCGAATAGGAAATTATTTGACAACCTGTGATGTCACCATTTAATCAAGCCATAATCGTACTTTTTTCCTTAATGCGGATACTCCTTTTTTCTTCATTTTTATCCCCGCCCGACCATTTTTATTTACGACTTCCATAACATATACAATGGCTGTTTGTGCGTGCCAGCCTTCGAAATGTAGCTGAAGCAGAGTGATAAACTCGGTGTGTTCGAATGGCAGGCTCTCTCCACGCGCAACTGGATCGAAGCAGTATACCACGTTATAACAGTACTCTCCCGAATGTAATATAGTATATGAGCATAGAGACAAGAGGCTGGTATCGCGTACTTGGCATCACTCAGCACCAGTAATCCGCGAGTATTAGTATATAGGTATCAGGATTGTTAACGAGTGTGTTGGTGCCCTTACATTATCTCGAGTTAAATCTGCATCGATTTACATAATGAAGACAATGGTACACTCTTGGGGGGGGGGGGGCTCCTCTTTACCACTCGCGCAGAAATCCCCCCTCTCCTTGATGGACGTACTGTCAGTAATATATACTGTCAGTAATATATACTGTAGTATATACATTGTATAGGGATGTGAATAAATATTATACACATAAATAATATAAATAAACGATAGAGGCATGCAACATTATGTATTTATGAAATAGTACTTCTTTGTTATTAATTTTATAGTCCTTTATGGCGAGGGTAGAGAAAACCTTCAACATATGAGACAGTGTCCGAAGGTCAAGATCACAGTAAACAAGGAAAACGAACCGAGACAGGTGTGCTTAGTTATAATAGGCATAGGCTGAAAGACTGGGACTGCATCTCTAAGAGGAGACATGAATCTAATTTCAAGTGAACATTGTAGAGGCCGCGTACAAGTAAAAAACATAGGATCTCCGAGGTTTCTTTAACAGCCAGAAATGCTCGGATATAACGAAGAGATATGTTAAATTATGTGTGAAAACCTATAAATGAAGTAAAAAGGGCTAAAAAACTATTAGGCCTACTATTACTATTACTGACTGGCAGCAGTGGATTTGGGTTAGTGCGAAGCTTTGGCGATCCTTCAAGTTAAACAGTATTAGGCCAGTACTGAGATGAGTGACCGCTTAGCCGTACATTGGGTTCGGCACCAAGTACCTAGCTAGACGCAGTTTTTCCAAATTTCTGATGGTAATGCAACTGAAACAGTCAAACATAAGGGCCTGTATCAGCCAGGTTGCCCGCAGTTTCCCTGTGCTCTCTTTGTGCTTACCTACATCCTTTGCTAGGATCTTATGGAGTTTCGTCTCTGTGGACGCCATTTATCAATAACTAAATTTACGCGCCATGGAATATCTTGGTAACCCGAATATCGAATATCTTGATCAACTTCCGCTCTCCTACAGACGCGTGTTGCAGGGGTCCCTACATGCTTTTGCAACCGCTGTAGGGTCGCCATAACTCGAATTCATCTAACTGTCCGGCAATTCGGGATGTTTACGACCGATGGCGTCACTGATCCCAGTATGACCATGTGGTTTCTAAGAAGGCCCACAGATAGGAATTGTAACTGTGACTCGAGATGTGACTGTTCCATAAGTACACACTCTTCGTTGGTGAAACGTACTTCGGAGGGTCGAATATTTCGCCACCAAACGGCTTATGGCCTCTGGGAGCACCGAGAACTGTGAGCGCCGGGATCTCTACACCATTATTAAACAGTAACGAAAGTTCAGTTAGTTACTCGGATGAGGGGGATACTCCGATACGCGTGAAGCTCAATAGAAGCTCAAACTTAATTGATTCTCACTAAGCTCATTAACGACTATCATCGACGATGGAAGTTTTATCCCGATAGGTCTCGGATCATTGCACGAGTTAGAAGAAAATCAAAATCTTATGAAATCACAGTAGCGCGATCAACTTTGACGAATACCAAAAGAATTAAGTGCTATACTCGAGTCATAGTGGTTTCTGTTCTGCAACCTTATCGCCATTGCGCGCACACTGGCAGAATTGAGTATTTGGTTTCCAAAACAACTTTCAAGCAGTGATTCACGGCCTCACCACAGGCACGAAATTTACACCCGCTGCCCAATGCCTGGCCACAAGGCCCGCTTGCTACCTTTTCATAGAGCACCCGAGCAGAAATTTGGTCTGGCCTAATATGGCCCTGATCAGGCATTGGTAAGACACGCATGATCAGGCTAACAGGAGCACACTCACATCCGCGACAGGATCAAATGTTTTGATATATCTCACTAGCTTACATTATTATGGACCAAGTTTATACTGCGACAGGTCTGTCAAGAAAATTCGATCTGATATAGCTAGCCTGACATTTTTCACATCCAGTACAGAGCTAGAGTTGGTAACGCCTAATACAACAAAACACCAGTTGGGCAAGACTAGCCGTACATTATTGATGTCAGGGACCGATTAGGTACTGCGAAGGTATGTCGTCCATAAAATCGTCGGTTTGGTGTGGCTAGCCGGGTATTTTACAGATCCGGGTTGGAGCTTATTTTGATATATCGTGAGTTATCGGGCTAGCCTTACATTGTTTATATCAGGGACAAATCTATTAGCTAATGCCAAAAAGTTCCCCAATCCATCGCTAGGTGACCAGCATTGCAGGTGTTTTGCATTTATGAATATGGATTCGCAGGCTAAGTGATATACGGCCGCGAGAGTTAAATCATTGTTTTTTATTTAGAGAAGTTTATGAAATTTCTTTACATGCCAGATGTGGGCCTAATCCGTAACCTGATCAGGCCTAGATTCGACTATCTGGATTAGCTTGATATGGGCCGAATTATAGCCGAATCAAATTTCTGTTCCGCCATCACCCGTAAGAGATTGCCTCTCATCTATCCAAATACATCTCAATGAATCATGTCATTTATGTTGATACAGACATCCAGATTTCTCAATTAGTATCTATAATATGTCTTTCTCGATTTTTATTTAATTATATATTTTCTATCTCCTTCCGTCTGGTCATTTTTAAACGTTCTCACTCGAAGATGAATTAGATTTCTGTCTCTACTACCAGGTAAAAAGTTTTCCCTTTTCCGCCCAGAACACGATTCCGATTAGTTCTATTGAATGGACAATATCTCAAAAATCCTAAATTCGATATTTTAATAAATTCTATGTATCAAAATGTCAATGTATTTTCCGATTATTGAAAAATAATTTAGAATTTACCTCTCTTGCAACGAATAACATTAATGTTTTTAAAAAATAATTATGCACAATAATTCTGTTTGAAGACTACAACATCCAAGCCATATAAAACTTGTACGTATGTTTAACTTCTTGGAGTCACTCCATAACATCGCCATTCTTTTTTTTACATTCAAAGGGTGCACAAGAAGAGAAAAAAAGCGATCGTGCATGTAAATGCAGGCCTCTAGACCGGTGGAGAAAAATCAGCATAATGCAAAGTACGTTACTCGCACTGGATCGATAGATGGTATAAATGAATACATGGATAAACTTCCGTTTAGCCGATACCTCCGATTGATCTCAAATTTGGTATACCTATGTATTTTGACGAGCTGAAAACGAATATGACCTTCAAAATACCCGCAAATTTTATTTTCAAGGTCAAATCGATGAAAAATCGATTTTTTAAGTGTTTTTTGCGTTTATTGCAATGAATATTGACGTTAGAGAAAAATATTTCAAATAAAAGTTGGAGGCCATTGAGCAATAAACATTTTTTGTAGAATACATTTTTCGTGTAGAACCACTGGTTTCGGAGATAAATGCGAAAATTACCCAACCCAACCCAACCCAACCGAAAACCTGAACACGATAGCGAAGAGAAATCGCGTCGGTCATCCCCCCATAAAAAATTGTTCGGTGACATCTTATTATTTCCATACATATGCCGAGGTCCATTCTTACTATATTTATATAGGATTCGGCTAAAATTTGGAATAGATTTTCCATCCCAAACCCAAACCACAAACCAAAACCAAAAAACCAAACCAGAACTGAAAGGACTGTTATTCATATTAAAAAGAATTAGAAGAAAAATAAATCATAAAAATTACGTGTTTGATAGGTCGGGGGGGCTCCGCCCCCCCGAACCCCCCCAGCGGGGCTTCGCCCCTGCGCCCCACCAGGGGCTCCGCCCCTGGACCCCGTTGGGGACTCTGCGCTCAAACCCCCTTCCCTGCGGTCCAATTTGCTTTCGGTGCATAAACTCACCGAGCACACACATGAACACACACACGCACGCACACACACGCACGCACACACATGCACGCACACACACACACACACACACACACGCACACACACACGCACGCACACACACGCACACGCGCACACACACACTCACACGCATACGCAAACACACACGCACACACACGCACGGACTCACGCACGCACACGCACGCACACACACACGCACGCACACGCACACACACGCACGCACGCACACACATGCACACACACACACACACGCACACACACACACTCACACGCACACGCAAACACACACGCACACACACGCACGCACTCACGCATGCACACGCACGCACACACACGCACACGCAAACACACACACACACGCAAACACACACACACACGCAAACACACACGCACACACACACACACACACACACACACACACACACACGCACGCACGCACGCACACGCACGCACACACACGCACACGCAAACACACACACACGCAAACACACACGCACGCACCCACACACACACACACACACACACACACACACACACACACACACACACACACACACACACACACACACACACACACACACACACACACACGCACATTGTTGTACACACTCATACTAAAACAGGGTAACCGAACTAAGAACCTTTACTAAGAGATGGCGCTATGATTAAAGTCTCTACAAATATACAAATTTCAAACAATTTTCGCATTTATCTCCGAAACCAGTGGTTCTACACGAAAAATGTATTGCACAAAAAATGTCTATTGCTTAATGGCCTACAACTTTTATCCGAAACATTTTTGTCTAACGTCAATATTTATTGCAATAAACGCGAAAAACACTAAAAAATCGATTTTTCATCGATTTGACCTTGAAAATAAAATTTGCGGGTATTTTGAAGGTCATATTCGTTTTCAGCGCGTCAAAATACATAGGTATACCAAATTTGAGATCAATCAGAGGTATCGGCTAAACGGAAGTACACCCGAATATATTAAATGATGAAAATTAAAACACACTCTAAATAAACGCGCAACTCAGTGTTTGTTTTGTGTCATAATGAAACCTTGGTAATCAAATAGAATTAATATCTATGTAGTCCCCTACGGCGTCATGTGGGACGATCTGTATGAATCACCCGGATGCTTGTTCAGACTTTTCTTTTTGGTGTTTTTCCTCAGTATTTTTTGTAGAAAACGACCTTTCCCAGATTCCTAAACTCGAAATAAATTCAAGTAAAACGTAGATCGTTTGAAAAAAAAACTAATGGAATAAAAAAAAGTTTCTCAAGAAGTCATAACGACGACAACAATGTCGCAAATAATAGGAAATGTATTTGAAACTGGAGACAAAAGTTACTGAATTGGTGGACAGATGCCTCTATCTATGGTTGTAAATTTTTGTTTTTTTTTTCGTTAAAAAATCGAAACCTCAAGTTAGGACATTTAGGAAGTAAATTGTGACAGAAATATTAAAAATTATGACGAGGACAGATAAATAAATAAATAAAAAATTGCCGCAGACAGCGCTGCACCCTCGGGCGACAGTTAAATTACTATAAAAGACTTTATCCACTTTAGTCACCGGGTGGTCAGGCAATCATTCTATTGCCGTTCCAAAGTATATCATGACTGACGGTAAGAAAAGTAACCCGGGATCCGCGGTATGTGCGCTCACACGCTATAGTGCCTTCCCCTGAGACACATTTTGAAACACCTTTTGTAGTCTATTTTTTTTCTTACGATCTTACCGTTAGGCGTTATTTAAAAAATTCACGATAGGTAGTTGAATTTCTCATGTCCTGATTTTTTCGCTAATAAAAAAGGCTATTCCATAATGACTGAACGAGAATAGATTTTAAGCAAGAAAAAAGTTCCTTGATTGATCGATAATACGGTAACTGCAATATCTGATTTGCCACGTGGAATTGGCATTTGGCACCCACAAATTAATCTTAAGGATGTTTCACACAAAGTTTAAAAATGAATAAAATAAAGTAAATTTTGGATATGTTCTCACACAGAGTCTACAGAATACCCTTGCGAAATTTCAAGGTCATCGACTGACTGGTTTCATAGATATATCGTATTCAAATTTTTGAATATGTTTTCTTTATATAATTTATTAAGCACATGGGTTTTTTAATGCATTAGGTTAGGTTTATTCCAGGGTCTCCCGTCCTTCCATCATTTAAGGATCCCTTCCCCATTTCCATCTTCCACCTTCCTCTCCTTGTGGCTCGCTGCGCGTCTGGACCCCATTGTATCACATCCGCCGAGAGCATAGGGAAAGTGCGAAAACCTGTACCAATGCCAAAGCACCTCTTCGATAGTCGTTCCATGTGCCATGTAGTGAACAACCAGGTTCCTCATCCGAGTCTTCCACTGAGCCACTGTTCTCCCTTTCTCCTAAGTACCAATTTCATACTAATCAGCCTACAGTTTATCATTTCAATTAACTATTCTGAATCTTCAACTTTAAGCTGCGGCATTTTTCTACTGATTAAAAATCAGTGGCCCACAAAACTCCAAAATACCGACGCCACACGGAGAGAACAAAACGGCGATAGTCATTGTGACTCACGTTGCTGATGCGCGTGAGACAAGCGAGAGATGAAAAAACAGCTTCAAAATGGCCGCAACCGAGTGAAATGTATGTTATAAGGAGGACCACGCGCGTGTTTCACAGTGATCAGAACTGTGAGAAACAATTGAGACTCTCACACCTCCCATCGCTGTTTTCACGGTGTTCGGTAATGTTTTCACGCGCAACAGCACTGTGATGTCGCGGAGATAGGGACGGTTTCATAATAATCCCCGTAGCCGTTTTACCTCAGACTGTATTACCGCGTTCGCGCATGCGCATTCTATAAAATTCATCAGTGGAGCTGATGAATTTGCCCGTCGTCGTTTCACGTATTCTCTCGTAATATGTATTATTATTTATTGTTAATTCCTAATCTGGGTAAAAAAATCAGTTGAGTTTCAGTCATAGAATATTCGACGGAATGATACGTCACATGACAGTGAGTTCGAGGAAGGATCGTTAGAGAGTTTATTTCTTCAAGAGTTACCAAACGTTTACTTTTATCAATCATTATTGCCTTTTTTATCTGAAAATTGTAAAGTAACAGTTCTCAGTGACATTTCATTTCAAGGGACCACGATAGCAAGAGATGTAGTTTTGATGAGACCGGGACAAGAAAAAAATTATTTGTGTATTGTTCACATCATTCTGAAAGATGCATGTGAAAAAATTCACGTTATTGCGAAGGACATCACTAACCACTCTTATTACGACGAGCATTATCAAAGTTATATAGTCGAGAGTGGGTTTGAAGATAATCAGTTGTGCTGACGCTGTGTAAGTTTAGAGGAATTTTCGTTTTTTGCATTTTCACATGTGACTCAGAATAGCAAGGGCGTGTTATGTATTCCTAAGCGTTGGATTTAAATTTTTGTACATGTAACCTTCTAATGTAATATAACAATGATCAATAAAACATTACAAAAATTGTTTGCATTGACTATATTATTTCGATAATATATACTTAACCAGGGTGTCGATCTGTACATGAAACTGGGAAATGACTGGGAATTTTTTAAATCAGACAAAGAAAACCTTGAAAAACCAGGAAATGACCGCGAATTTTAAATCATGCTATAAATCGACAATCTGCTAACGAATTGACCCAGATTAGGAATTAACAATAAATAATAATACATATTACGAGAGAATACGTGAAACGACGACGGGCAAATTCATCAGCTCCGCACTGATGAATTTTATAGAATGCGCATGCGCGAACGCGGTAATACAGTCTGAGGTAAAACGGCTACGGGGATTATTATGAAACCGTCCCTATCTCCGCGACATCACAGTGCTGTTGCGCGTGAAAACAATACCGAACACCGTAAAAACAGCGATGGGAGGTGTGAGAGTCTCAATTGTTTCTCACAGTTCTGAACACTGTGAAACACGCGCGTGGTCCTCCTTATAACATACATTTCACTCGGTTGCGGCCATTTTGAAGCTGTTTTTTCATCTCTCGCTTGTCTCACGCGCATCAGCAACGTGAGTCACAATGACTATCGCCGTTTTGTTCTCTCCGTGCACGTTGAATTTTGATCATTTTCATATCCTCAGAAATGTTTACCCCACATTATGAACCAGCGGCCTAGAAAATTTCTTTCAAGATGAGTGAGAATAATCGCTCGTAAAGAAAGATTGTGCTTCAAGCAAGTCTCAATGTATGCGAAGTTTTGAGAATGTTGTAGATTTCACTAACCTGTTGCCGCATATAAACCAAAGATATATTTAGCATCAAACAGTATTTATATTTATAGTCGCGGAGCATATCCATATAATTATAGCACCACCCCACAATATATGAGAGTGTGGCGAGCGTTCTTAAAACTTTCATTTTCAATTAGTCGCCGTTAAGACGCTGCCGCGTCTCTTGATACAGTATCATTTGTGTATTTCGAGATCTCATATCTGGAAACCTTGACAGCGCGCCTTTTTTGTTTTTTTTTTTTTCAGGCACGCAGATACATAGAGCAAATTCAACCACCTGTCTTTAATTCTAAACCAAATTTATATTATATTTTTCTATCATACTCTTTCCTCTAATGAGACAATTATGAAATAATGACTTCGCATAAAGACATTGAATAGCAAAGAAAAAAATAACTATTGTAATTATTCTTCGTGATCATCCAATTATTACAGAAATCTCCGTACAAATTGCAATACAAAACTATGGACGTATAATAATGATTCTTCCATTTCAACTTAGTTTTCACGCCCAACTATTTCAATAACAACAAAATTTGTGCCTTTCTAGCAAGAAGTTACGTGATATGTGAACGCGTCATTGGTAGATGCAGCTCTGGACGAATTTTCCAAGCTCAAAGTCTTAACATATGTGTGCATGTGGCCCTCCTTATCGTGACATGGCTTCTCATTGCTTCGAGAATCATCGCCTAACAGCGGCATAATGACCCAATTAGATGTCATTTACACGTGAGTCATAAAGTCAATTTGTCCATGTCCGGCGAGGCGTTCTAATCACTGCGGTGTTATATAGTGATGTATGTATACATTTATACATGAATATATTCTTTTCGGCAGATATCCGCGTTTGGTATTAGATTATAAGAGCACTTTAAGATGTCAGCAATGTAGATCCGTGAAAAAGTATATCAAAGTATCTCCGCAGTCAACGAATTCAGCACTTTCGATACTTAAATTAATCATTAAAAAAAAATTAAAGATTTGTAGATTCTTTTTTTTACGAGTGTTTCCGGCTTCGTAGCCCGGACATTTTTCCGTCGAAATTAATTTTGAGCCTACCTGAGATTTTACCTGAGACCTACCTAAGACCTCCCTAACCGACCGACACTTTACCACTACGCTATTGATTTCTTATGAATTTCTTGTACTTAAACGATATTACTGCACGAGTTCTAAAAAGCACTGTCTCACCAGGCTCGATAGGACAGCGTGATAGTTAGTAAAAATGTGATATACTACAGTGAACAAATTTATTCAATTTTTAATTAACAAGTGGGTTTCAGAAGAACTAGGAGCATTGAAATTGTAAAACAAGGCAATACTAAGTGAAAATTTAATTTAACTGTTAATAAGCAATTGACTTTAACAATAATTAAATAACAGCAAGCTTACAATTCTAAATATGAAAGTCAATTGTTAATTAACAATTGAGTTACAATTAATCGAAAAATCACTTTTTTGTCGGTAAAAATCGATTTTTTTTGCTTGGTATGTTAATTGATTATTGAGCTGAATCGATTTATTCAGTAGTAGTTCAATTATCTGAAATTTAAATTTGCAAACCCGGTGATTATTTTTAAAAATGAATAATAAAATTCTAATAAATATAGAATAACTAATATATATATTGTAATATCCGACGAATGATAAGTAACCGATTATGAATTAATAGAGCACGAGCGATTTTATGATGTGGGATGACATATGTCCGAATGACAGGAGGTCTTGAACAAGACTGTTGATCTGTTGTTATGCTAGTTGCTACCTTATCCCAAGTCATGGTAATCGTTGTCAAGCGTCACAGTCATCGTAGTTATCTATATGTCTTGAGTATATTGGGAGTTATACCTTTATTTATTCCTTTCAGTCCAATGAAAATATTGTAATTACATAAAAATAAGACGCCATGGACACATAATGAATGTTAAATATATTCCTATTACATTACAATATATTAAAATATATACACATATGATAGTACGCATTATACTACCGATATATGTAAAATATAATACGGATATATATTTTTTGTAATACTGAAGAGTATTGTTTGTAGTAGAAATGCAAAATAAATATTTTATATGATCATGTTATATATATTCCTATTATATTTCAATACATTAAAATATATACCCATATGACATTATGCATATATCACTGTATACTACCGATATATGTAAAATATAATGTGGATATATATTTCAAAGTATTAAAATCTAATAAAAATGTATGTAACATGTATATGAATATATGGCAGATGTATTTCATTTATATTTAAAATATATTTATTATATATTTGGCGCATATATGATGCATATATAATGGATATCGAACTTTTTGCCGCTTTATATGCAATATATTAATAATATATTTTCACTATATCTCGAATATACTTTATTTCTTGGGGGAGTGCTGTCCATTATCCCCTGTAAATGTTGTTGCTTATTTTTAAGAGACCGGGACTGGATGTGCCATTTATGACACAAATTACGTTCCTCTATCACCACTTCACGATCACGGTAAATTAACCACAGTTACGCAAAATGTGATTATTGATTTGAAAAAAAAGCTCGCATGGTAATAGCACCAACGTAGTACGACTTTTTGAACGACGCTGAAATCCTGGCGCATGAAACCCCGCATACGGGATATAATCAACTGGCCACATTTACAACTCTACCCAAAACTTCACTTGAGGGACTGCCATTCACTACCAAGTGCAATGTACAAGTGATTTCAGAGTAAAGTTATTTCACACGATTTCAGTGATTTCATGAATGATTCAAGCTTTCTCACGATTCAAACGGATCATTATTGTACGATTTCTGAAATCACTGAAACTACGTGCAGTGGAATTATTTATGACTTATCGGTTAAGTATCAAATTACAGTATACCAGGGTCGGGTGATGTCACTTAGGGACCGAAAAAAATATTTGAGAGCTAAACTAAATTTTTTATTTGTTTATAAAGCGCTGAATGAATATGGAGACTACTCTCGGACCTATCAGGCGAAGATATCGTTGAATAATATTGCTTGACATTAATATAACCATGTACATCCATCGGTACAGAAACTAAACGTGACGATTTTGGTACTATTTCATACCAATCACCCAAAACGCCTCTATCTTTGGTATTTTACCTTTCAAGCGCGCGTAGGGACTCGAGTACTCTTCACTTTTTTAGTCTTGCCCCCTCTATTAGATACGCGAGATTGAGAACTAAACCTAGAAAACCCTTTAAAGCATTAAATTTTTTGAATAGACACCAGTCACCTATATGTGAATCTCGTCTTTTTTTTTTTTTTTTTTAATATTTGACGGCTCGTTTATCACTTTTCCTAATATATCTATTCAACTCCGACTCTCTAACGCGCTGTAATCGGTTACTGCTTAGATTAGCTGAATTGCGATGGAAAAGTCAACAAATCGAAGATT
This sequence comes from Rhorus exstirpatorius, assembly GCA_963564615.1. NCBI lineage: Eukaryota > Metazoa > Arthropoda > Insecta > Hymenoptera > Ichneumonidae > Rhorus > Rhorus exstirpatorius. The sequence goes on from OY751321.1 coordinate 9,858,470, forward strand.
TTTATATTACAAATTCCTTATTGAGTCCATATTTTACAACGACGAATGGGCTCTCAGGATGAAGTTGGAAGCTGCATTTGTCATAATTCTTGAGCAATAAGCCATCTTGTACATGAGAAAGAACGGATAAATAAGAAGTTCCACCCGAGGTTCTCTAACAAGGAAGGTATCCCAGGTCGATCTCTCCGATTTTGATCTAATTCATATATGTTGTAGTGCATCAAAAACTAAGCGACATGTATATATTTTTATCAGCCATAATATACTTTATGGGGGTGAAACTACCCTCCAAACATGAAGGTGTCAAGCATCAATTTTGTTGTTTCACCCATAAGAATATTTTTCACCAATTTTTAACCAAACCAACTGGAAAAATTTTCTCATAACGAGAAATGAAAAATGTAATTTTCTCAATTAAAAAAAAAAATTACGAGGGTGAACCACCACTGAATATAATCAAATTTATGCAAAAATGGTCAAATTCAAGTATAAAAATCTGAAAAAAAATATATATTATGCATAAACACTAGAGAAAATAAACGTATTTTTTAATTTTCCCGAAAACAAATATTGGACGGGGTAACTATAAGTACCCCCGAACGCGGCTTATCTTGCGTGTATGCAAAAAATGGTCAAATTCAAGTTTAAAAATCTGGAAAAATGTATATTGCGTATGAGCACCAAAAAAAATTGCAAAGTTTGGGATTGTTCCGAAAAAAAAATATTGGATGGGGTAACTACCCCCGAACGCTGTTTATCTTGCGTGCATGCAAAAAAATGGTAAAATTCAAGTTTAAAAATCTGAAAATATAGAACAAAGCAGCCTGTTATTAACTGACTCATGGAGTGGTAATTGACCTTCTAGCAGAAACTACACACCGGAATAAAAATATTATTCTGAAATCAATACCAATTAAATTTTTCATTTCTCGTTACGAGAAAATTTTTCCAGTTGGTTTGGTTAAAAAATATTATGTTCTTATAGGTTAAACAGCGAAATTGATGCTTGACACCTCCATCTTTGGAAGGCAGTTTCACCCCCTAAAAGTGTTTTATGGCCGATAAAAAATATAGGTGTCACTTAGTTTTTGATGCACTACGACATATATGAACTAATCAAAATCGGAGAGATCGGCCTGGGATACCTTCCTTGTTAGTATATCCTCTCCGTTATCCAATATTATACCAATTTCAGCCGACAAATCTATCTTATCCATACGCACTTCTTTATTTTTTCTATTACTACAACCATCGACAATTTCTTTGTACTGAATAGGAAAACGTTCGCATTCTGATAATTCTACGCTCATTCCTAATGATGTAACTTTTTTTATCGCGTCTTTCTTTGCTTGTTCGATTTTTTAAATATATTATTAGTGTCCGGAAGTAAATATTGTTTAACTATCAATCGGCCTGATATTTTTGCCCACGGATACTGAAATCGAGCGTTCTTTTTATTTCAATTACTGGTAGAAATATTATCCTGTAATTGTATTCTTTTAACTCGGAATAGTTTCCAAAAGACTTCACAAGGGCTGGTTATTGTACTGCTATAGTAAAAACATGTTTGAAACTTTATTTGATTTTGAAGAATGCTTTTTTAATTTGAAAATCGAGTTTAGCAGGCCATATGCATTAATTTCTGTACATATGTAAGTATTGAATAACAAAAAGTTATCGGAAACCGAATACTGCGATATCAAACTTAATCACGCTCTCCACATTCGCAGTACGAAAATACAATACCAACATTTATATACACGATCAAAAAGTTTTATTTATTTTCAAGCAATGCACTCACGGAATGATTTATGATTTGCAAGTAAACAATCGTTGCTTGGCTTCTGGGAACATTCTGTTGTAGTAAGTCAGTCAATTTGGGGTCGCTTATTTTTTCAACCGATAAAGAGTTCATTTTATCTTTTTGCAACAAATCTTTTTGATTCAAGCAGTTTGTCTTTCGATACTTTGTGCATAAGAATTTTTGAGTGGCTTCATGAAATTACGTAAGAAGAATGTGAAGAATTTTTGACGGTTTTAAAAGCCGGAAAAATTCATTAAAATTACGTAATCTTCCATGGGAAGAATTGTTGACGGTTTTAAAAGCTGAGTTCTAAATTTTACCCCTATATAGTTACGTCCCCATGAACTTATCGGGTTTAGAGAGGACGCAACACGGTGTTGACTTCGCTTTCAGGTCAAGACAATTGAGTCCTCTACCCCAGGGACGGAAGTCACGTCTTTGATATGGGAAGATGACCGTGGTGAGGTGACCGTTGAGCCATATATAATCACTTTGATTAATCGTTAGTCGTTGGATATTATCTTATGCCTTTACGATGACAGTGGTTGGAGCGTCGTCGTATAGGTAAGTGTTGAAGGAATCGTTAATCAAATAGTTTATTTAATTCGGTTACAATACTCAAGAGGATAATATAATTCCTTAATACAACAAACTACTTTTAAACAGTTACTACACTGAGTTACAATTTTACTAGAGAGATAGGAACAGTCTTTTTTTGGACTCTGGGGTTAGATTCAAGCGTTATTAGGACCTCTGAAGCAGAGCTTCCGCTCAATCTGGATGCTGGCTTTCGACTACTTTTTCGCTGGGCTTACGACGATTTTTGGTCCCGGGAATCTTCGAGAAGACCTTTGATGTGGAATTTATGAGAATGACTCACATAATTACTCTACCTTGTCCGGTCAATGATAAAAGTTATGACTCATTTGTTGCTAGACTTTGATATACTTTTCCAATCCGACTTTATTGTTTTGGTGGAAGGATGTTCAGTCTATGCCCACCGCCTATTGTTTTGGGGTGAGTATATTAGTCAGGTTATGAATCGATGAATCGAGTGGATGGAGCAATAAAAAGTGGTGGGTCCTCTGTACTCCTTTGAAGTACGGTTCCGTATTTGTCTTTGAGGTAGATACAATAGTTGGGGTGAACTAGTGTGCTGCCGCTTTTTCCATTGTATACTGATTGAGTGATGTATCGAGTAGGAGCGATATCAAAGATGACTAGTCCTTTAAATCTCTTGATGCTAGTGACTTTTATGAGGCATTATGTGCTTTTATACGGTTTGATTGCAGATATAATGATCGTAGTAGATCTTGTGTTATTTTTTTGGGGCGTGAAGAATATGCGTAGTATGGAGCCATCGGCTTATCTCACGTTACTCTCTCGCTTTTCCCCCACTCGTTCTCTGTTCGCACTGCACCGCTTTCCACCCTTCTTAGTATCCCTTATAGCCGACGCACCTGCGGGAACCTGTCTACGAGTTTTAGCATGGTTAGTCAGTTTAGAGCTCTTCTTGCTGTCAGTTGATGTAGAAGAAAAATGGTGAGATATAGCAATATGCACTGTAACCTGAATAGGAATAATTTCGGGTTCAAAGCTTGCATTAAAGTATGGAATGCAAAATTCCTCTTCCTGTTACGTCTGTATAAGTGTCCGTATCGACGCCTAGCTGAGGTTGAACCAGCATTGCTTTTAACAATCACGGATCTCCATCCGGAAAAATTCCAAACACAGATATTCTTTCTTTTTGCAAGCACCCAACTACATATTTCCAGCGCTTATAGTTCCAGAACATCTTCTGCATAAAACTCATTATCTGTACCGAATATACACAAGCATAATGACGGAGCGTTCTCGATCAACGGCTGTGCGATTATGATCTACGCTAAACTATCAACAATAGCGGTTTCGAAGCTTTCTTCAAACTTGGCAACAGACGTAGCGAGATATGTACCAGCTACGGGCATTTCGTCATTATCCAAAGGCAACACAAAGCCAATTTGTTGGTTTGAGCGGCTATCATACTACACTCGTCCAGTAATACTCGTCGCATCTTCACTTATCCATGCAGTTAGACGTAAATTTCGTGTGACTAAAAATTCTTTCAATTCGTTGGCTCGACATATCCCTTCACGTATATCACAGGCAGAGCTACCAATCACACGACTCATCGTACTTGATGAAAGAATTGGCAAATTTGCATATAATGTTTCGTAGAGCATTCTTCTACCTATTGTTAAAAGGTAAGTACTGAAAATTTTCAAAGCTTCACCGGGTTTATTCACTCCTTGTCGCATTTATTGGGTGCCATATCGAGCAATTTAGCCAAAAAGTTTGGCTGTGACAATCCTGCATCTGCAGTACAATGTGTCGCGGCAGCATTTGCTTTGTTTAACGATTTATGTTCTATAAACAATTTCAGAGTGTATCTCGCTTGCTTGTTTTCTCAAACGAGTGTTCGTAGCTTGTCACATTTTGGGAAGAATGTGGTGATACGTGGTTGATCGGGTCCGATCGATGAATGCATTTTGATCATCCGACGCAATGCTCTTGTATTCGTATCATCCCGTGGACGATTCCGAACTTTTTTTTTTTTTAAACAGTCTTTCTATTAAGATTGTCCGTTCGGTGACGATCCCGAACTAAAATTCTCCCAGTTCATAGTCTCGTTCAATTTGCGTTGTCAGAATTCTTGACTGAAATACATCAGTCGATGTTGAAGGCATGGCTCCAGGTTCTGATAGTACTGACTGGCTCGTAGAGTAATGCATTACATGTAACTGACTGGCGTCATCTGAAACGAGATAATGATCTTAAATAATTTATTTACACAAAGCCAATTTATTTCAAACTTGGTAAAGAAAAAAAATTGCAGAAATTACCGAGTGTTTTTTCCGGAATTTTTCCAGAATTACTAAGGCTTCTCCCTCGGCTTCTTGCTTATTCTCTCCCTCGGTTTTTCACTCGATTTCTTGTTCATTTTCTCCCTTATTTTTTCGCTCGGTTTCTCGTGAGTTGTCTAGCAAGTTAGAATTTTCGAAAGTTTCACGGAACTTATTGTTTGAATAATCTTCTCGACGATCTTCGATTTTCGCTCATTTAACTGACGATTGGAGTTTCTGAAGAATGGAAACTAATTTTCGTTTCTGAACGTATTTTCCTACAGTCTTATCGTGACTATGAATTTGCAAATGTCGTCTGTAATTTGATACGAACTATCTTGATCCGCTGTCTCTAATGCGACTGCACGTCATTATTGTAATAGAATTTGAACAAATCACACAGTTGATTTTGGCGGCGTAGGTATACGATTATAGACCTGCATTAGGTCTATAAGCTAGCACCCCCACAACGTCGAAAATTTTTTTTAAGTGCATGGGAATTGTAGGCTTTTTACGGGCTCTCGAAACCCGTAAGCAAAAAATTTTGGGCTCATTCCTGTTAAGAGAAAGTCAAAATTTTAGTGTGGGGGTGCTAGCTTAACGTTAAGCTAGCGCCACTTTTTTTCATTGAGTACTTGGGAAATTCTTTTTAGTCACATATTTATGGGCTTTTTATGGGCTCTTCAGATATGTAACTGCCAATCACCTGGGACCTACCCCAACGGAGCTAGCAACCCCTAAAAAATTTTGAAATTTTTTTTTTTTCGGAGTCGAGCCCAAAAATCACCACTTTGTATCTGAAGAGCGCATAATTCATCCTACAATTTAAGCCCTCTAACGTCCCGAAATTCCCATTCGTTCACCTACTTTACTCTTAGTCAATGTCACCAAAATAATTTTAATTTTTTTGTTTCGATTTCGAGTCGAGCCCAAAAATCGCCACTTCGTATCTGAAGAGCCCATAATTTACCCTACAATTTAAGCCCTCTAACGTCCCGAAATTCCCATTCGTTCACCTACTTTACTCTTGTAGTCAATCTCCCCAAAATAATTTTGAATTTTTTTTTTTCGATTTCGAGTTGAGCCCAAAAATCGTCTTTTCGTATCTGAAGAGCCCATAATTCACCCTCCAATTTAAGCCCTCTAACGTCTCGAAATTCCCATTCGTTTATCTACTTTACTCTTGTAGTCAAGAATTTTGAAGTTTTTTTTTTTCGATTTCAAGTAGAGCCCAAAAATCACCACCTCGTATATGAAGAGCCCATAATTCACCCTACAATTGAAGCCCTCTAACGTCCCGAAATTTCCATTCTTCCACCTACTTTACTCTTGTAGTCAAGAATTTTGAAGTTTTTTTTTCGATTTCGAGTAGAGCCCAAAAATCACCACCTCGTATATGAAGAGCCCATAATTCACCCTCCAATTTAAGCTCTCTAACGTCTCGAAATTCCCATTCGTTCACCTACTTTACTCTTGTAGTCAATGTGGCCAAAATAGTTTTGAATTTTTTTTTTTCAATTTCTAGTCGAGCCCGAAAATCGTCGATGCGTATCTAAAAATCCCATGATTCACCCTACAATTTAAGGTCTTGAACGTTATGAAATTCCCAATCGTTCAACGACATGGAGTCAATGTAGCCGGTAATGCTATAATGTAACAACATGCTACGATGTAACAATGCTACAGTGTAGCATTGAGCCCAAAAATGGCTACTTCGTATCTAAAGAGCCCATAATTCACCCTACAATTTAAGCCCTCTAACGTCCCGAAATTCTCATTCGTTCACCTACTTTACTCTTGCAGTCAATCTCGCCAAAATAATTTCGAATTTTTTTTTTCGATTTCAAGTTGAGCCCAAAAATCGTCGTTTCGTATCTGAAGAGCCCATAATTCACCCTCCAATTTAAGCCCTTTAACGTCTTTAAATTCCCATTCGTTCACTTACTTTACTCTCGTTGTCAATCTCGTCAAAATAATTTTGAATTTTTTATACGATAAATACGATAAATAATACGATAATACGATAAATTCTATACGATAAATTTCGACGACTGATACCACAATGTGAAGATTCTGTTCTGAATGCTTCGTAATTTTCGGATCGTTGTGTGGCATTCTTTTTTTGGGGAAATGATTTAACCTTTTCGCTCCGGAACTGGTCCATATATGGACCAGCACTCCGAGTAGTGACTTGTCATAAGAAGTTCATTCATTTAAGTCATGAAATTCAGCTAAAATTCTAGGTCAATTTTAAAGGAAAAATCCCCGGAGCGAAAAGGTTAATCAGTTAATTATTTCTTTAATTGCTTTACCTCTCACGAACGTTTATAATATTTCAAAATTCAAATGATGTATTGTGCACATCTTGCAATTTATACAATAATCTTACCAAGCAGGCGAGTCGAGAGACGAGCAAACGGGACTACAGATCGAAAAGATACAAAATTTTCACCAATCAACATTATGTTTTAATTGTATACGAGTACCACCAACAGTGATATCATACCACGGAACAAAAAAGAAAATAATAAAATATTCAATAAAAATTATTCATACATACCTGCAACAAACAATATTACAAGTTCGACACAAAAGGCTTACAATTGGTGTAAGACTGACTCGCCTAAAGACGAGACTCAAGACCACGCTCAAGACCGCTTATAACTAAAAACTATGTTGCTCTCGATGCTGCTACCAATACCGATCAATACGAAACGCGTTAAAGCACGTTTGTATGTTTGTCCTCATGGTCGTAGGTCGATAGTAGAAAAGCCATTAAAAAAAACAACTCGGAGTGATTTCATTCTGATTATGAGTTATTTCATCGACATTTGAGTAACGTCGATTTCATCCGATCCCTCGTGATTTCAATTCTGATTTCAGCCCAAGGGTGGTTCAGTGATTTCACGAGTGAGTAGCCCGACCTCACTACTCAAAACAACTCTGCCAGAATTTACGCTCTTCAAACAAGCCTATCAGAATTTATGCTCTTCGAACGAGCCGACCAAATTTCAGCTTTATTGTCAGACAGACACGAGTCGCAGTTAACATCTCTACCAGAATAACTCTTTCGTGAACATCTCTACCTAATTACAAGTCTCCCGGGTAACAACTCAGTGAGGTCGATGGTAAGATACCGACAGCTTACTGTGTTATCGAAAAGTATACTTACCATCAGCCTTGCAGGAGCGTCATTATATATTATTATTATTATTACCTATTACATTACGTTATTATACCTTTATATATATATATATATATATATAATTATAATATAATATATTATACCATATTAATACCATATTACATTATGGTAGACTTGTTGTAATAGGGTAGAGGTATTTGCGAAAGCCTCAATCTGGTAAAGATATTAGCCGGGGCTCATGTCTGGTAGACTGAGAAAAATAATTATATTTTTAACTGAATCTGCGTTTGTAGGTGGCGAATGAAATATTCATTTGATTCAAAGGCTTCATTGAATCAACTGTGTGTCGCTTGAATCGCCTACATATTTGGTTAGTTCAATAAGCCTTAGTTGAATCAACTAAGTATTTCATTTGCTACCCGCAACTTCCGATTTAGTTTCAGATACTAATGTTTTGTGGTAGAGTTGTAATTCGGTGAGATTATTTGGGGAGCCTAAATTCTGGTAGAGTTATAAATGTGCCATCACTATGTGCAAGTGAACAAAAATTTCCACTTGCATCCACTCTTACTACAATAATAATAATAATTATTATTATTAATTGATAAAACAATTTTGTTAAAATTAACAAAATGACAATTCGATAAGTTCACAAGAGTTAGGAGGCACTAATAACTTCATAATTCGACAGTTTTGCCATCAGCATTACAGGTATTGGTAATATAGATTTCTGGAGATGACTCTCAACTCTCGTAAAAATATCGAATTGCCATTTTATTAATGACTATTAATAAAAAAATACTCATGTGTCGTTCCATTAATTTATTATTATTATGAATATTATTATTATTATTAGTAGTATTATTATTATTGTGCTAAAAGTATTGTGAATTATTTCACTATTTTTTTAGAGCACAAATTTATATGAATTATTTTTTTCAACATTTTTTATCATGCTTTTTTTTTCAATTACAGTTTCCATATTTCAGTTAGGAGTTTGTACAAATTTTAAAAATTTATCTTTTTATTTGGAACTTTTCAAAGTTACAAGTAACAATGTGAGCTTTAGGCAGTCATAGTATCACGTGTATATTTGACATTGATATGAAAAACTCCAAAATTATGCAATTATCAATAGAAAATTTGCCTCTCGACTTCAGAAACAATCCTATATTCTCATCGCCACCAAATACTAAATATTACGATAGGTTTGCAAATACTCCAAACTATTTCACTGTTTTGAAATAAAACATTTATACGAATTTTCCTTGGCATTTTTTAGTTGAAAATATTCGTTCAATTTTCTAAAATTTTGTTTATTCCATACTTTTCAAAGGCTTCTAGATAGCTCAACCTTTTCAAGATAAACGAGTGCCTGCGATCTTACACCGAATTTGTTGCAACATTGAGACTTATAATTTTTTTTCATTGCTGCACACCAAACAAACTCCATTGAATGTTGAGATTCAGCATTTGTTTCTTCGCCGCGCACTGAACAAAGTGCTAGGAAAGTTAGAATTCAGGATTTTGATTTTTCACTGCGCACTGAACTGTGCCCTAACAGTATTCGGGTTCCGTTATTTTATACTTCGCAGTTAAAAAAAACTCTCATTGACTATTTTTGCAATTTTCCCAAAATTAAAATGATGAATATATCATGTAAAATCAGAAGACTACCTGTTGGAACGTTATAAAAAAAAAGTAGTGACCCAGATAACGAATGTTGCCATTGACAAGTGAGCTTACGATAAAATAACGTTACAAATATGCCACATGCTGTACGCGCTGTAGCGTAGTATATGTAGGCATCTACATCGCCATTGACATTACTTTTTGACATGACATGGTATGTTAAAATAATATGTAACGATAACATTACCTTAACGTTATTCTGTGCTGGCATTATGGAGAAATATTTTAACGTATGCATATGGTGCAAAGTTGATGTTACTCTAACGTCAATGTGTGCTGCAATGAATATTCCTTTAAATATGTTTGAAAAGATATATTTTAAATGTTTCAAAAATATGTTTGAAATATTTTTGAAACAAAAACATAACGCTAGAATATCACTGTAATGACACCCGATTAATAGCGCAATTACTACGTCTTCTTTTTGGGGTTTAAAAATGTTATGGGATTTTTGTTGCAATGCTAAGATAACGTCAACAGTGATCCCAATAACGACGCAGAATCGTACGTTTATTATGCCTTAGCCTGAAGGTGCATGACATATTTTTGGCATTTTTTCGATACCATTTGGCAATCTGGGAAGTACCACTGCGCGTAATCACTAAAATAGTATGTGAAAACGTCGTCTTCAGTAGTTTAGGATCGGACGGGAATTTAGTTATTATTATTATTGAGAAAGACACGTTACGCTTTCCGAGGACACTTTTCACTTTTTCACTCAATTTCTCGAAGGACCGTAACGCTTTTTTAGAACACTTTTCACTCTTTCACTCAATTTCTTGAAGAACCCTAATGCTTTTTGAATACACTTTTCACTTCAGAGTGCCGCTATAGAGATGTTTTCACATGAAAAAATACCTTGAATACTTGATAAATCGAACCTGAAAACTGGAGGACTCACGTTTATACTTGATGCTTCATAAATGTGTAGTCTTGATTTTGTCGTATAGTTCCTGTCGATGGTTTTTAGTTCGTTTTGATTCAACATTATCACGTAAAATACAACATAACTATGGATTTGCGATAATACAAAAAGCAGAACCCAAAAACACTAACAATTACCACTGAGTAACAGAACGGAGAAACTTGCGGAATGACGCGTACCTACATCACGGATAGTTGGGGAGGTGAGGTCGCTAAATGGCGACATTCTCGAGCGCCGTCGAGACCTATCAAAATCGAAAGATGAAGTAATTTCGAAAAGAAAAGCTCGTATGGTAAAAACCATTTTAGCGGTGGGTATGGCGTGTACGGTGTTTCAAAAATGTAAAAAAAAACAGTTGCTTGGGCATTCTCGAGCGCGTCAAATATTCATACCACGTATGCCCCAAGTGCCTCTGATAACAACGGTATACTAATCTGCCGGTTTGCGTGGTGGGGGTAGGCATATAAAGTAGTCAAAAATCCGAAAAAAAAAAATTTACTCGAGCGCGTCAGATTTTCGGAAGGAGTGTTAAGTAGGCCCAAAGAAAGCTCCCTTTAAAAAAACTGACGATTTCGGCGTGACGATAAGTTACGACAAATTTTTGAAAATGCAAAAAAAAAAATTCTTTTGAAATACTCGAGCGCGTCAGATTTTCATAGGGAAGGTTTATCTCGGTATCCTGAAAGCATATTTTCTTAATCTGACAAAAATGTTGGTGGGTTCTCTTAATCTGACCGAAAAAGGTTTTTTTTTTCTTTTTTTTCCTTTCTTTCTCCCTGATAAAACGGGGAATTTAAGAATGACAATAAATCGATAGATACAATCAACGTAAATGTAGATGAAATTTAGTAAAAATTGTATTATTTATGAATCGAAATAATGACCTTTACATTTTTGCTCAATACAATTCATCTGTATCGAAAATTCCCTTCTACCGCTTCTTTCCCCACCATCAATGTTGCGAAATAAAGGAAAAATACTGGACGGCATATTTCTGTGGAGCGCTCAGTCTGTATTACATGTTTATGGCACATTCCTCTTTTTTGCTTCAATTCTTCACTTCGTTTTGCTTACGGTACGTCCAAAAAACAATTTGAGGATCAACAGGCTATTGAATAATATAAATAAATGAAACTGTACATGTTAATAATACTTTTGTATACAGATACGCGTAACTTTTTCCGAGTCCACGAAAATTTTCGAGAAGCTTTAAAAAAAAAAAATTTGAGATATAATAAAAGTTACATAATTTAATCATCGTTGTTTCATATCAATTTTTTTTAACACCCTCCGTTTTCGAGATATACTCAAAAAACCGGGAGTTTGAGTTTTCATGATGCTTTAAGTCCAAAAGTTTTAACTTTAGACAAAAAAATAAAGAGACCTTTTTGGTGTAAAATAAAATTACCTTTTTTTTTTATTTAAACTTTTTTTTGTAAAATGTATCGTTCGCGACTTATATGCCGCAACGCGTTTTTCGGAAGACGAAATGGCTCCTCCACACTTCCGGTCATGCGGAAACCGGCAGATTTTGTATTTTTAGTAAGTTTTAGATTATATTCTTCAAAATAAAAAAAAAATTGATCGCGCTCGAGAATGCCGGATTATCGTTTTTTTTTTTTACAAGTTCGCGACCCTATAACTCTGCGGCGCGGCGTCAAGGACTTATCGTCAGATTAGTTAAATTTAGTCTTAAAACACTAAAATCAACCCCCAATATCTTAATCTGACGCGCTCGAGTATTTCAGACTATCGATATTTTTTTACTAATCTGATCGTCTATCCTAGGCGCGCGTCACTAGATATATAATACTTACCAAAGTTGTTCTATTAGGTCTAAGGTATCTCTCATATCTTAAACTGCCGCGCTCGAGTATGCCCGAAAAATCCCCTCTTCGCCTCCCTAACTAGGATGATGAAAGATGAAAGTGCACTCGATTTTTCTTCTTCTTGTTCTTCAGTTTGGCTGCGGTCCCGGAGTGGAGGGAGCGCAGCCTAGCCACTAGCATTCACCCCGCCGGCTATTGGTCACTCGATTTTTCACCGTTTTTTTTTTGCCCGGCGGGAAGTTGCAGAAGTTATACAAAAACGAAGTGGGCTGTAAACATTTTATGTATTTATGTAGTTATATATATACATATTTAACAATCACGACATTATTCGAAAATCGATCAATCGGAACACGCGAAAAGCGATTACTCATTTCCATAGCAGAGAGAAGTCCATATAAAAGCATATTTTATTGAGCGGTATTGTACTCTATACAAGTTGCAATGTTCACAACGGTCACTCGAGGGAAATGGAAAAAAAAGGCAATTTGAAGAAAATGAGGAAAGGGTCTTGTAAAACCCGTTCGAGACAACAGTGCACAGTGGGTATATATTTCCGAGCGCCACAAGGACCTTTTTCTCATACAATGACCAATACACGGAACTTTACGCGCTCGAGGACACGAGCCCCGGCGAGCGTCTTTATTTACCACCACCCCGGACTCTCGAAAGGGTACGGAGAGCCGTTCGGCGATTAGCTATCTCTCACCCCCGGATAATCAAGCTACCCCTCCTGGACTCTGCATGGGCACCAACGCGAAGATGAGGACTTAGAATTATTATTTTTCAAGGAGAGAAGGGGAGAAGCTTTTCAATTGCGAGACGGAGCACTTCGAGCTCTAATTCATTGAGTACGTTTACACGACGCTCTTTATCCCGATGTTTATTATGACCGGTGTAGTTAAACCAGACGTTTTTACACGGTACCTAACACCCGCTTTACGACGTAAAGCGGGTATTAAGGCGTTTCGATACCACTTTTGAAAATGATGCCATCAACCCATTTTTTTTTTTTTTAATAAATGACAAATATATAAAACGCGAACTTCTCAAGTTTCAAGTCGATCCTCCATGTCGTTTTTTTTTAAATAATTTTCAAAAATTTGGCTTATACACGAGAGTAAATGGGAGCAATAATTGTTTGAGCTACTGTCAATTCCATTACAATATTTTGCCACCAGTATAAAATTCATGTCAGATCTTTATTAGATCTTTAATATGACTGTCAACAAATTTGAATAGGTTCGTTCATCTGGTTTATTAGTTACCCTGGCAATTTCGGCAACCATGTTTGCAACCGTTAAACGACCGTCCATCGACCGGATACACTACCACGATTCAACGGTTGCTTTCTGACGAAAAAACGACCACCTGTAACCGCAGATGCAACCGGTTAAACGACGGTCGTACGACCACTTCATGGTAACCAGATAAGATAATAATGAAACGGTTACACGACCATCAGACGACGGTCACACGACCATCAGACGACCGTCATTGCAGGCAGTGAACAATTTGTTCACTGCCTGCAATTCAAAAAAATAGGATATACATATTAACATACAGGTAGGTACTTTTATTATTCAATAATTAATGTATGTGAATATGCTGTATATCCTATTTTTTTTTAATTGCAGGCAGTAAACAATGTAAAATCACGCACACGCTTCTGGTTTGTTATGCCATGGAATATGCCTTATGAATTTTTATGTAGTTTGAAAATCCACAAGCCATGGCCATGGCCATGCAGAATGCAGGAGCGATATGGCTGGCTGGACTGGCCTCTCGCAATTGCGCATGCGCTATGCGCTACGGTTTCTGCATTCTGTTTATGGCCTTTGTTATTTTATGTGCCTCGGCCTTAATGCAGAACCTAACCTCCATGCGTACTGAATTCACGCTTAACATGTGAAGTTAGTGCGCACGCGCGAATCTGACAGGTGGGCTAACAGTAAAACATTTAAGGTTGTTGTGACGATACTTCAAAATGATGCCATGCAGACCAAATTTTTCCATGATGTATATAATTATTTTGCCTACGTTCCTGTGAAACTTGGGTACGATTCGCAGTACCGTTTTTGAGAAAAAAATTCGGAAAGTTAATGTGTTTCGTAGGTTAACTGCACCTACGATAGATAAATTCTGACAATTTTTGCAGTATTTACGTAATATCTGACAATAAAATGGTGCCAATAAGCTGAAAAATGTAATACGTTTTAAGAGACATTACCTGGATATTCTGTAAAAATTTCAGAATTTTTGGCAGTACCGTTCCTAGAATATTTATAATGAAAGAGAAAAAGGACCTGCTCGCCCGTGAGCGGCGCAACATTGTATCGTCGATGCATCCCCCGCGCTCATCGATGCATCCCCCGATGCATGCACAATGACAGTGCAGAATAAAGTATGGTGGTTTGGGGAGAGAACTTAAACGAGAAGCGAGAATTCAGCTGCCAATCTGGAGCAAGAGATCAGCTACCCCTTGCAGCTAATAGGGAGCAAGATTCCGCTGTCAGGATTGGAGCAAGAGAGCCGCTACCTCGATTGAGGAGTCGGTGAAATAAAATCGTTTATTCGAGGTGACTTGCGAAAGTATTTATTCGGAAAAGTCTATTCGAGGCCAGAGGGGAATTTTTTTATTTCATTACAGCCCTTGATTGAATAACATGTCGGGGTACAATAAACATGCAACAACGTTTTCGAGGATATGCGCAGTATCTCGGCCAAGGCTGCAACTAAAATTTGATATAAGCTCAGACGTGTATCATTTGTCTGAAGCACGTTCTTACATACAGGTATTGCAACGGGGGTGGTGGGGTAGTCCCGCTTACGTGGTAAGCCTTATATTGTAATTTACACCGCCAGGTTCGCGCTCGGTTACGTGTTTCCAGTGCGACACAGAGAGAAAAGTAGCTTTCATCTCTCCTTTAAGGAGGTTCTTAACCCAGAGAAAAACGGTAAGAATGATTCTAAAATTTGAGGGGAGGTGTGTGTTGGTACTAGGAATACACGGTAATTATTTCAGATTGTTTGACCACGTTAGTTGAGGAGAAAAAAAACATTAAATATGCCGCTTATACGTGGGCTCTTATGGGAGAAGTATTCGAAGCTATGATTGGAGATTATTTTAGGAGTGAAAAGACGGTAACATTTCTTTGAAGAACCGCTTAAACGACAGATTAGACCTTCATAGATATAATTTGCCCTTAAAAAAAGTTTTCACATTGAGCGTGAGGAGCGTGAGCAATGGCAAATTAATAAAATGAAAACGTATTTGGTGAAACAAATGCCGAACGCAACCTGATGCCCCGCACGTCGCCCGCGCCGCGCCATCGCATCCCCCTTGCCACACCCAACTGATGTTCAGAACCTCCTTAAGCCCGTGGCACAATGCGAGGAAATAATAAATAGGAATAAAAATCAGTCAATCACATTACACCTCAGACAAGATACACCAATTAAATCGCTGTTTCTTATTTCATATTTCCTATTTCCTCGCATTGTGTCACCTGCTTTACTCTGACGTGGCGCATGCACCATAGACCCTAACCTTATTTTAATAAGTCTCTCGGTTCTGCTCGGTTCTTGTAAATCATGTTTGAAATGGAAACTAATCAAATAAAAATAATTTGATTAATGAACCCCAGAGTTGATAAACTATGAATTATTGTAAATGGACCTATTCCTAAACCGTACGGCTGAGGGCACCCAAGCGGGCTCGATGAGCATAAACGAGAATCGTTCTTCATTAACCACAAAGATATAAATTAGCTGAATCTGGCCGCGTCAGATTAATACGCTTGATATATTGGGTTCGAAGCGAGGCCAAGATTTATTTTTTAGTAAAAAATTAATGAAAATTAATAAATCAACCTAGGATAATATAGCTCCTCTGTACACAATTACTAATACACTACTGAAGGAGTAAAATAATTCCACTGCACACAAACTACTTTAGGACAATACTACACTGAGACTATAGGTCGGTTTAGAGGGAGAAAGCACAGCTCCACTCGGGGAGTTCGATGCTGGCTCGGCTATGTTCCAGGTGACGGCTTAGACTTCACGACCTAGTAATTCTCGATTCGACTTAAGGTGTGGCACAGGTTCTGGGACACAGGTTCAGCTCTGGTAGGCTACCGATCTCCGACTCCCGCTCGGTCTGGTTGTAGGCTACACGAACTCTTCCTCGGGCTGCTGGGTGCCTCCTTTTTATACCCAATTTTGCTAGGTTTTTGGTCCCGAATTCCCGGGTTGCTGGGAAAAATCGTCCGAAGAAGGGGGTTGTTTATGTGATAGGACAACTGCTTTACCATCCACTTTGCAGCTTATTTGGATTTACATTGTCCGATTGCTGTGATTCGTGGTATCGGTTATTGCTTGGGGTAGTTTTACGACCATCCGCCTTAATCCGTTATGCTGTATTGAAACTATGATTTCTATTTCGTTACCAGATCTTGTTGTACAGAGTATGCTGGTATCCTTGTCTCTGCCTGCAAGAATCGTAGGCTTGGTTCCTCTCCTTCGCTCTGTACCCTTAGGTGATTGAGTGGATAAGTTAATAAAAGTGTGAGCCCTCGTGGTGCCTGGTGGATTTAGCGGGGTACCTCCCTTACTGTAAGGGGTGCGGAGTTGTCTTTGAAGTTCAATCTTGGTTAAGTAGGTGCAGTAGTAAAAATTTCCACGTTTTATGCTGCTCTGGCGCCAGAGTTTGGGGGCATGGAGTTCGAGTTGTCTCCCCTAAGATCATCTACGATGATGGTGTGTATTGATTGTCTTCGTGCTTCCTTCTTGTTCGTTGTTAGGGCACATGCGTTACACGGGTTTTCTTCTTGGAGTTGCTTATTGATTTCTCACTTGTTGCCTTCTGCGCTGGTTTTATTCTTCTTGATATCTCTTGTGGCTATAACATCCATGCAGAGATCTGTCTTCTTGGTTTGGCGGTGTTTGGTCAGTTAGGCTCTTCCTATATCACTTAGGTCGATTGAGCAGGATAGGGTTAAGGTGTAAGTTGGTATGGTAGGATTGTTCTAAGGTGTAGGTTGGTATGGTAGGGTTGGGTTGGGATGTAACATGATTATAGCACTATTTATATAACAATACTACAAGCATTTTAAGTAAAAGTTACAACTTCTTATTACATTAATGTAATGTTATTACGTGACGAATAAAAAAATTGATTCATTATAAGGCCAGTTTTTCTTTTTGATCATTGAAAGGGTAAATGAAAATTGGAGCAATAGCACCAATTTCTAATAGAATTCCGAGCTTTTTATGCGCAGAGCCCAATAGAATTATCTCACAATTATGCTGAGGCTGCACCTCTGAATGCATTTCTCAACAGAGATTTATGCGTGAGCATGCGCTAACGAAAAAAAAAATCCAACGTTGGGTACTGGAATGCCGCGGTTAGCTGAATGAACGCGCCAAGACGTTAGTTTTACTATGATGCGTGTATTTATATATTTATGTATATATAGCTACGGCATTTATATCAGAAATATAAAAAAAAAACGTAAACGACGGTCTGAAGCCTTTCCTTTCGCTGTCAAGGGAATGCGCTACGGCCAACCGTCTCTACCAGTCTCGCCGAGTTGCGCTGTATCAAGATATATCTCTCTATAATATAAAGATATATCGCCGCTGCCGCCGCCGCCGCGGCCGCCGCCGCCGCCGCCGCCGCTGTTTCAGGATTTGAGCTTATACCGGGTGTCCAATTTGAAAAGGATGACCAACCCAAACCCAAACCCAAACCTAAGTGAGGGCGCGTAGCACCCTACGCACCCCTAGTATATATATATATATATATATATATATACAGAATGGGGCATTTAAAGTGGCATAGAGCAATAGCGCCCAAACTAGCAGATATCAGAGATATCGGAAAAAGTTATACATGAAAGTTGTATTGTTTGAAGGTGGACGTCATATGGGATCATCATTATTTTTTTCGGTAGATGCGCCAAACCTACGTCAAGGCCACTTAGATTTTTCCAAGTGGAACCATGTATTTTTTTTCATGATATTATTACTGCCTGATTAGGTTTTGTCCTCGAAGTGATACATATAAGGTGTGATACGGGGAATTAATCGCACGAATATGCTGTCAAACCGTTTGCCTGCCAACAAAATTTTATCTGGGGGGTATAGTAGGTAATAATAACCGGAAGCGATGGGTGCACGATCATTGAGAAAATCATTTTTCCAAAGGCTCAGGTGATCCCTTAACAACAGCACCAGCTCTGCCAACGAGATCACCAGTATCAAAATGGGGTTTTCGTAGTTTTTCCGTACCCTCGTGCAAAGACAATAGTGCGCAGTGCGTATGAAAGACTACAGACGCATATAAGGAAGCTATAAGAATCGGTACAAAAAAGTAAAGTGTAATGAAGGGAATTAGTCGTAAAAACCTGCTATAAGGATGTTGCAGTATCACAAAATACAAAAAAAAAAAGTAGTTGGGGAATAATTATTCATCGTTGATGAATAATCATCATAGCGTGATTTTTTTTTCCTCAGTAACAAAATATAGTTATTACGTCAGTTCGATTATTTCCATCAAGTTGCTTGCTATAATAAACCGATGCAGGCTCCTAGCACGACAGTAATGTGAGATTGCTGCAGCTTGGTGACTATAGATCATCACAGGGGTTATAGCACAGTGTGCCGGGCATTTCACATCAAATTGACTAACGTCTGGGTCCTTAGATATTTCGATTTTGTTGCACATTTATTATTGTATCTCCAGCGATGCAATGAAGATTCAGGTTTTTAAACAGTTTCACGTCCCAAGTACTCTTCAAGGTTCCAGGTAATAGCTATCTGCACAAAGGCAATTGCTGTAGCTTGAGGCCAATTCTGATAAGCTTATACGGGAGGAATGCATATTCTCTTATGGACGAATATGTTCTAAAGAAGCTTTTATAATGATTGAGAAATCAATGGACCCATAGAGTACAGAAGGTACTCAAAATTTTGATCAATATTACAATACGGAGTAATATTCAATTCTAATATTTAAAAATTGTTCAATATTACAAGCTGTCTATAACCCTAACAGAGGTCACATATAAGTTTGCGAGATTTCGCCACTGTGAGCGCTGACTGTCGATCTCGGCTCAGAATCAAAGTCACTTAGCTCGGTTAATCAAAATCATCAAGGTAAGCTTAGTTTTAAAAAATTCTTAAATTAATGATACTATGGAGGTACTACCTTAAACAGTATTTGTCAGGTCCGCTTCTTAGATGGGTAACCGCTTAGCCGTGCGTGGCCGGATGTATCAGATCACTCAGGGGGAGCTTATTTTCCCGAGGAATATGAGTCCCTATTCGAGCTTACTCATAGGTGCACCTAGAAATTGTTTATAGCGCTGCCTGTATCGGCTAGGTTTTCCGCAGTTTCCCGGTGCTCTCGTGTAAATGTGATACAGTATATGGGGTTAGATAAAGCGGCTGTGGGTAAACCGTCTAGGCAGGGCTCTAGGAATAAAATAATAACCCTAAACGTCAGGAGGGTGACGTGAGAACCTGATAAAAGTATACGCAGAAAAAACCGAAAATAAAAAGAAATGAATCCTTTTCAAGATACGGATTATTCATATCAATAAAGAATTTTGCTATAGAATATACCATTGGTTATAAATTTTCATTGATAAAACCTACGATAAAAATTGATCTTATAAAACATAGATATCATAAAATGCAGTCTTCAGTAAAAATTTACAACGTGGATATCTTTCTCTTTATTATCGTCATCGAATTTCAAGAATTTTAAGCTCAAAATAAAAATCCGAAAAAAGTCCCTTTTCATTCCGGCGTAAGGAATAATATACGAAATAACGAACGGAATTGGAAAACTGAACAGTCAAACGTTGATTAATTTGGCGTGGAATGCGTCATGTTACAATTAATATATGTTATAACTATAAATATTAACGTGTATATAAATATATAAACAAGTATATATATATATGTTATGTACAAACCCCGCAATCGTACAATCCTGGTTTATGCGGGATTTGTACAAGTTATTCTGTACAGTGCACGCAATGTACGTTTCATGCCGTACACTGCGCGCATTGTACGAGAGTCTTTGTACAATCCTGCACTAATCACATGTATTGTATATGTGTGTAAGATCGGAACCCAGAGCGGAATTATTTCCGGACTATTTAGTAGGAATCAAATAGCCCCAACTACGGCCGAATTTCTCCAGGAGAAGGATGTCTCTCAACAAACTACTTCTGTTAGAGCAGCCAATAACAAGTCTTCGTTGGTGGGGGGGGCAAGGTTTCCTCCGATGCTCTTGTACTACTAAATGTAAAAATAACCGATGCATCTGTAGAAAGAACAATGTTTTATGTAACTCGCGTTGTCACAATTCTAGTCCGTGTTGCAATAAGTAGTGCACATAAGTAGTGCACAATAAGTAGTGCACAATCAGTTTAAAACTGTGAAGTGCAACCATCAAAACTACAAATACTCTCTACCAAGTGGAGGAAAAGGAAACCGTGTACTGAGTATACGGCTGAGTATGCCGCACCAAATTGATGTTAAGAACCTCCTTAATCCGTTAGCGACTCTTACTCTCTCTTGGCTCACTCAGTTGATTCTTATTCTTTTTCCTGTAGTGAGTTTTCTTCGTTATGAAAATTCATTTTCTAAATCAGTTTAAGGAAAAACTGTGAAGTGCAACCATCAAAACTACAAATACTCTCTACCAAGTGGAGGAAAAGGAAACCGTGTACTGAGTATACGGTTTCCTTTTCCTCCACTTGGTAGAGAGTATTTGTAGTTTTGATGGTTGCACTTCACAGTTTTCCCTTAAACTGATTTAGAAAATGAATTTGAATTTGAATGAGGAAAAGGAAACCGTGTCCTGAGTATACGGTTTCCTTTTCCTCCACTTGGTAGAGAGTATTTGTAGTTTTGATGGTTGCACTTCACAGTTTTCCCTTAAACTGATTTAGAAAATGAATTTTCATAACGAAGAAAACTCACTACAGGAAAAAGAATAAGAATCAACTGAGTGAGCCAAGAGAGAGTAAGAGTTGCTGCAACGGATTAAGGAGGTTCTTAACATCAATTTGGTGCGACAAGGGGAACGTGATGGCGCGGTGCGGACGACGTGCGGGGCAGGTTGCGTTCGGCATTTGTTTTACCAAGCCATTACTCACGCTCAATTCTGTTTACAAGTACATTTCACAATCGGAACGGTGAAAAACTTTCTTTATGGGCTAATTATATCTATGAAGGTCTAATCTGTCGTTTAAGCGGTTCTTCGGGGAAACGTTACCGTTTTTTCCCTCCTAAAATAATCTCCAATCATAACTTCGAATACTTCTCCCATAAGAGCCCATGTATAAGCGGCATATTTCATGTTTTTTTTCTCCTCAACTACCCGGTCAAAAAATCTGATATAATTACGGTGTATTCCTAGTACCAGCACAAACCTCCCCTTAAATTTTAGAATCATTCTTACCGTTTTTCTCTGGGTTAAGAACCTCCTTAACCGGAGCACGGAAGTAACAATCGATGACGGCGGTCGAAAATCCTAGAATAAGGCAACATTGCGATTGCGCTCTTTTGTCATTTTTTAAACATTGCACTGTGAAATATGTAAAGATATAAAATAATTTAACGTTGGAGGCATTCAAAATAAGATAAAGGAAAAAAAAAATTAGTGATGGTCTGATTAAAATTGAATGTGTGATCCCTCAAATTGAAAAATTTATTGGTTCGCGACGATGTAGCGGGATAAATATACATACTATGGAATTAACGCCAGAGACATGATTTATAGAAAAAATCATAAGCTTTCATTTGTTATCAGAGCTTATATTGAAAAAAATGCATACATCACGAGATGCACGCGAAAAACTATGAAAAAGACCTTTTTTTTACTTTAATCGATTTCCGGCACTATCAGGCATGCACTAAATCGAAAAATAGTATATTATTCACTACAGGGCAAAAATTTTTTTTGACGAATGCGAGAATTGTATCCCGAGGCGAAGCCGAGGGATACAATCGCATGAGTCAAAAAAAAACTTTTTGCCCTGTAGTGAATACGATATTTTATACACCAAGGGAAATAAAGTGGGTTTCCCTGCTGGTGCAGGGCAATAAACCACGGTTTATTTCCCTGAGGTGTATAAAAGTATTTTTCCCATTTTTTGTACGTCATAACCTATCAAAAAAAGAGGTATCCCAGAAAGAAGTTATTTTAACGAACACCCTAATATATATAAAGCAATGCAGTTTTCTTGGCTGCCTAGTACATATCCGGTTGCGAACACAGCGTTAGCGCTCGCTCACACAGACACTTTTCTCTACTTCATTCATCGAAGCATTCTGCGGCCTTTGAAGGTTGCTCCGTCGCGCGATGAAAAACGAACGGCGTATGTGGCCACTCGGAGACCAAAGCAATGGCGCTCCAAGGGAGAATGGTCGAGAACCTCGAGATCTCTATTCCACATCAGGCACCATGGTCTCTTTCGTCGTTCCAAACGACTCACGGTGCAAATTCCTTCGCGGAAATACGCGTACCCAATCTTCGGCGATATATACATGCCTCGAGAGCAAACTGTATACAGTATGTTGCCGTTCGCTCGTGCAATGAGTTTTCTACTCTGGTGGTTATCTTATAACGCCAACAATACCTGCGGCTGGGCTTTTCCGATTGATGGGAAGGCCCATATTTCATTCCGCTAATGACCAAATGAAATGATAATAATTACCTTTGTGAATCTGCAAATTTCACTTGGATCCACTATGAAATTGCTCCTCAAATTATTACGTTTCTTGAGTGTCGGTTTGAAAAAACCCCACAGATACCAATTTTTATTTTCATCCAAACGTTTTTTGGTTCTTTCTCGATCAGGTTTTAAGGTAACTACTGTATTGGCAAAAGCAAATATTTTTGTTTGGCATTGAACTTTTTTCCTTCATAGGACGAAAAAACGCACGCAATTTTTCTGACACGTGGTCATCAGGAACAATTTCGAGAGCTTTCACGCCTTATTTATGGAAAGATAGGCATTTGCAGTTTGTCCGTTTTGCATAGAAGTATATGTAAAATGGTTGTGCCGTCTGATTATGTTGTACTTTTCAATTACACTCACAAAAAAACTAATATGGAGGTAACTATTCAATTGATAAGGCAGTCGACCGAATTCGTTAAAAAAAATATTAGTTCGCAATATACGATTGCAGTAAAAAGATAATTAATGTTAAGTAAATTATTGCAAAAACAGCAGTTTAGGCGGATGGGCCATTAAAACTTGGCAATAGCGGACTTCTGTAATAAAACTCGACCTACCGTCACTTTCGACACCTAGTGATTACGATCGATCATATTTGTATATGCACAACATATGTTGGCATGTGTTCAGTACAGTCATCAGTGTCATAAACTTAATGAAACATTAGAGATATATACACTACGCTTCGAAGTGTATAAATAGTGTATATATGATGGTAATGGAACTGAAACTCATTGTCAGTAAAATCTAGTCACCTGTATCGGTCAGGTTTTCCACCGTTTCCTTGTGCCCTCGAGCAATGCGATACAATAGTGAATTAAGAAAGAGTGACTGCGGAAAACAATCTTGGAGACTCAAAGTAATGAAATGGAAATGGGAACAAAAGCGAAGGAACGTAAAAACCTGAGAAAGTATACGTTGGAAACACTGATAAAAATAATAAGCATCGTAAAACATCAAAGCAATCTCAACAGATACGACAAGGTTTCAAATGAACCCGATCTGGCGCACTGCTGTCTTTCTGTTTTTTTAATTGGTTAGTTATTTACCAATTGAAAATAGGATTGGCCGGTACAATATTCCGTATCAATAACCATACAGCTATATGAGGACTATACCCTGAGCACAAGAGACTCAAATGTCGGAGCTCCTGTAACTCTGATGATTGTAAGGTTTACAAAACGTCGGTATGTTGCCGAAACTAGACGTGGCTTACATCTGGAAGCCAAAATTTGAAAAAATTTGTGAAGAAATTGTAAAATTAAAATAGGTCCTCTCTCTTTCTTCACCCTCATCTGTGACTTATTTCAACTGTATTTTTGATAGAAAAATTCATACAACCATTTCGATTTCCTGGGATTAAAAAATTTTTCAAACAAATCCTGTAAACGCTCCAATTCTGGGTACCTTTTGCTACTTTTTTTAGATATCGAATTAAAAATATTTACCTATTTGATATTTAAATTAGCAACATTCGATAAGAAGCGAGCTACCATGTAATACTTATAATTAGATGTTATACCAGATCTTAGATACGTAGAATGTAGTGAAAATCAACAAAAAGGGTTTCTGAGCTTGTAAAATTTCCAATTTTTCGAAAAATTACATGAGAAATCAAAAGCAAGCATCATACTATTAAACTAAAGAAGGGAGAAAAAGTTCAACTTGAAGATCGCAACTCGCTTGCTCATAAATTTTGAGCATATACACAAAGTTTCCTCTAATAGTCACCCAAAATTGAGATTTACGATTGCTCATGGACAAATAATTGTGAACGGGCAAAAATGTTAATCAAAATCAATGAGCAAGTATCAAATCGAAATGTTTATTCATTTTTTATAAAAAAAATTAAATGTAATCATAATTTTCATAATTATTTGTTTCGCTATATGAAATACCACTTCTTCGTCTTTAGTTATTTTTTTCGATAAGGTTATATTTAAAGAAAAGTTGACACTTGCAGTCGAAAAAAATGAGGTTCTATAATTTACATTCCTAAAGAGCACAAGTATCTGATTAATTTCTTGAAGATATCATTGATAAGAGGTTTTTAAGAATTTTATCAAAAATTTGTTCTGAAATCTCATTATAAATGCATCTTAAACTACGCTTTATGACCTCGAATACGTCAGTTTCTGATCTTTTTTTCGAAGATCAGAAATTTCTAAAATTTTAAACCCATTATAAATGAACACATGAAGATATTAACAGTGTTTATCGGTTTAGGAAAGAAATGTATATTACATAAGTAATAAAATAGATAAATAAAACGTATGTTTTTTGGAATACAATAATTTCAGCGATTTGGTATAACACACGCTCATCGGCGAATCTGTTAGTTCCAGCACTGACGCTAGATGACTTAAATGATATCGCTTCCAGTAAGTGGTCCAATAGCATGTATATCAAATAATATAGAACTGTCATTCCTCAGTTGTTAGAGCTTAATCAAGTCACAAAAAAGACATAAACATAGAATTTATTAAGAAGTTCTTAAACAGGTCAAAATTCGATGCATTCGAATTCTTTCAGAGACACATTTGAGACAACTTTATGACGTCAGGTTGCTGTGTGGGTTATATATATCTCGTATCTCCGTGAGATGTCACTGACCGCATGACTGCAACCTGCTACTTTTTTTTAACCATACACGAGCAGCATCGCTGCGAGCTCGTTGCATTGCGCCTGCAACTATGTGTACTTTCACTTCGCTACATTGACGGGATTCGTGATTCATACGTGGAGCGTGATACAGAGCGTTAACCCGGAGATTCCAGAGAACTTGTATAATAGCCATTCAATAGAGTTCCATACGTATATTTTAACTCTTGACTTACTGACAATAGTATGCTGCTTTTTAATTCAGAACTTCAAGTGGTTATTTCCAAATTAATTGTTTTCTAATTATTTGATCGGTAGCAGAGCTGGTGCAATTTGCAAAAACACGGGGTGTATGAGGGCAACTGACGCTGTTGAATCACTGAAAACGCACGGAAGTGGCACAATGAATTTTCTAATCATCGCCGATAATTCACAATAAGGTCAAAATAACCTCGAAGCTTTTCAAGCAATATTTTTTTGAAGTCACTTCACGGCATTCAATGAACCAGCTATTTAGGCAAAACGTTTAGTGATATCAAAGCATGATTATGCATTCATCACCGAAAATGTTTTTCCCAAGTATCTTGGTGATTCGCATTATTCTGGATAATAACGGAGTTGAGCTGTCTCCGTGCCATAATGTTGCAACGTTTGACAAAATTCCAACGAATTCCATTCAGGAAATCCCAAAGAAAATTTGACTGAAAACCTTGGGATTGAGCTAGGAATTTTATTAAAAACTTTGAGATGGAGCCATCTTTGCTTTAGCCAAAAGTAAACCGTCTGAAACTTATGAAGGTTTAAATCATAAGGTGGATTCATCGAAATAGCCCATATAAAGAAGTATATTACAAGATATATACGAGATATATAAGAGATATCGAACTTATTGCCGCGAAGTATATTTTTATACTTCCGTAATATATCTATTATATATCTGTTATATATCCTCCCGGATATATCGAGCAGATATATCCAAGATATATAAGAGATATAGAACTTATTGCCGCTATATATAGATACATATATCTTTTATATATCTGAAGTATACTTTTTTCATGGGGGAGCTACCTAAAGATAACAAGTCAGTAGATGGTTGTCATTTTTTATTTAGCAACCGAATTAATATCCAAATAAGAAGCCGCATTTTTTCATTTATAAGAAAGTAAATAAATGTTTCTTCTCTCTTGCCCTTCTTTGTGAGGAAGCCGAATTCTAAAACCTTCTTACTCATAGAGGGAGCTTTGTGCGCCAGCTTTAAAAAATAAGCAAGCAATATGCAAATTTTCAAAATTGAAAGCGTCATAGTTATCGTCCGACCATGGTTTTTCACCGGATTATCCATGAAATTAGTGGAAAGTATATCTCGGAGATGCCAGGCGAATATTAATAACGGAGCCGACTGAACCATTTATCAATAATAAAGCATCACGGTTTATATCATGCAGTGTGTGTGTGTGTCTTCTTTTTCAATGCATTTTCCTATATAGTTTTTGAGTTTAGCCGTACACGCTCTTGTCAAACAGACTATGACTACGTTTCCACCGTAGGGTCAGAGTTGGGTTGGGTTGAAATTTAAGCCAATGAGAAATGAGGTTAGAGAGGAAGGAAATAATTTCTCGTGAAATATAATTTATCATTGGCTCAAATATGGACCCAACCCGACTCTGACCATACGGTGGAAACGTAGTCTATACGACACAAATTGCTCCCAAATAAAAAGATAATTATAGGGACGTGGTAACCGTTCTCATATAATAACTTAATATACAACTGATAAATTAATAAATCTGAATAATCGTCGGATTTCCAAATTTAAACTTCAGACGATTAATTTACCACTGTATATAGTGGAAGTTTCGTCGGTGCGTGGATTTTTGTATGTACCTGAAGCTAACTGCAGGAGGCATTATAGTCTAAGATCGCCCTCTTAACAATCGCGCGCACCAATCAAAAAGCGTCATCGCGGGTAAACGTTAGAAAAAGTAACACGTAGGTTGACATTTGCATTTGCGGTCATTTTCGGCCATTCCGCTGATTTACTGACACGGCGGCGGTGTCATCCTTAGCGCTTTTTAGTCCAAAATTGAGTTTAAATGCGAAATAATGCTGAAAGGAACCGTATTTGAAATCATCTCAGCTTTTCAAAAAAAAGTCAAAAAAATTTTCGGGAACGCAGTTATTTTTCATTTTTTTGACTTTTAAACTCATTTTTCACAGTGAAAATTCGAATTTAAAATTTTGAAAAATTCAGACTTTTTCCGATAGAAAATAGTATTATCAATACATTTTTTTGTTTTTCAGTCAGATGAAAATTTTAAAAACGAAAAAAATGAGGAAAATGCAAAAATAGGCGCTTTCTCTGTTACTTACGTAGCAAAAGGTCTGAAATTTTCACAGTTATTCATTTCAATGTGTGTTTAACAAAATATAAACGAAAATTTTAAATCGAAATTTTGAAGCCCAAAACCCATGCCACTATTTGTGGAGGGTCTCGTATATATGTATAGTATGTATACAGTCGGTGCTCTCAGTAGGGCCGCTTCATGTAGGACCGATTGCCCTAATCTGTCCTCGAACGTTACCCCCACTCTAGACTTGTCACGACGCTCGTTGAATTCCAAACTCGCCGCTCTTACATGAGAGCTGTCGAAATGAAATTGTAAGCTGCGCTTGGAGCGCGGGTAACGCACCGAGCGGGATTATCTTCCCCTATTCGCGATCCCCAAAAGTTTTGGCGCCTCTCGTGGCTTAAAGCAGAAGCTCTGCTAGTATAGTGTACAGTCCCAAAATATGACAATGGACAAAATAAAAAAAACCATTTAAAATACTATACCAGGGAGACTCTAGTCTCCCTGTACTATACTTTGATCGGCCATATTGAGATACCGTTGCGCCATCTCTAAGACGTGAAAATCGCGAATAGTCTCGAGACCGGCCCTACTGAGCGCCGAATGTATATTATTAGGGCGGGAACCCACGAGCCGTGGGCCACGGCTCGGGTGCTACGCGCTCTCGCACTGGAGTTGGGTTGGCCAATTCTTGAAATTCTATAGCGATTTCTATCGAATTCTATAGTGATTATAAGATAACGAAAATAAAATGAAAGATATAAAATAAAGTATGCACCGACGCTGGTAGTTGTGCAGTCAGTATGCAGCTTTGACGATCCCTCGAGTTTAGGAGGTTTCGCTGTTAATTGATACGGTTCAATCGACTTGAAATTTTCAGTCTATTAGTCTTTATCCTCAAAACGTGTGCGCAAATATTCAATGAGATTAGGAGTCTCGTTATCGAGATATTTAATTTCAAAAAAACACTATAAACACGCGTGGCCACACATGAGAAACAGGCTCTAAATGTTCTGTGATTCACGAACTTGAAATGCTAGCACCTTTACAAAATTGTATGACCTAGTTTTATATGTAATGAAACCGTGTGCAGAAGCTCACCTTAATTAGAAGCATTTTTGTCCAGTAATTAAATGTAACTTTTTTTTAAATGCTGAAAAAAGAGGCGTACGCTGTCGATTTCAGACGCGACGGACAATGTTGCCGAACTGAACTAGTCGAATTAGGCTTTTTTTCAGAATAAGATCCTCGAGTCTTTTTAGCGTCTTTTCATAGTAAACGGCATTAATAATAATTCATAAAGTTTGCATTATTATACCTCTCTACGTTTTGACAATATAAAAATAAAAACAATGAAAATTTGTCACTTTTTGTGCTTCAACTCGAAACGCTGCTCAAACTATATGGAATAGAGAAAAATTGCTCATTGATCATTTTATAGGTAACTAAATTTTCTTTAAAAAAAAAATCTGCGACGGCATATATCTACAGATAATAACTTAGACGTGGAAAGCGTCCAAGTTGCAAAAATAATTTATAAAAAAAGCCATTCATTATTTGAATTTAGTGATAAAGTTTTTTGGGTGGCAATGACTTTCTTGTAGTGTCTAATTGACGCATGAATTTTTATGCATTTTTAATTCAACGCTAACGTGATAATATGTAATTCCACAACTAATGGGTCCATTATCCTGCGATTTCACAAAAATCATACTTTCTCGTCACGCCACTTCGGATAGCTTCCACTCATCCGCTATTGACTTTTCATATATGCTGTGTCACGTCTTTTTCATAGAAAATTTAATTCTCTACAAAATTGTTTGTATGCAATATTCTCTACTTGCATAGTTCGAACAGTGTTTCGAGTTGAAACTCGGAAAACGTTAATTTTTTTTTTTTTTTTTTTTGCAACGCAAACGTTAATATTTCAAAAACTTAGAGAATTATATTTTTATAAATTTTATACTTTGTTATCAATGCCATTTACTACCGCAACCTCGACCGCAAACAAAACTTCACAGTTTTAATTATGATTTCGAGAACATAAATTTTGACTAGCCGAGATGCGCGAGTAATTGACGTTGGTAACACTGAGCCTGTGTATAAGCATAGGGACCCCCTCTGGTCTCAGTCGGCAAGAAATCCGTTACCCTATTTTCTCGTAAAGGGTTCACATTTAGGTAAAAGAAGAGCGTCATTTTCTTCGTATTTTAACAGAACGGAAGATGACACTTCTATTTGGATGGGTGACTGCTTAGCTGTGCACCAGCTCGCGCATCAACCGCAGTGAGCGTGAGGTTAGTTCTTCTGAGACGCTTTAGTAAGTGTATGTACCGGGGAATCAGAAGAATATATAGGGCCGTCTTTACTGCTACGGGTTATCCAGTTTCCCCGTGCCCACGGCAAGTGCAGCTAAGACATCGGTGGACGCAACGGGAGTTAGGTTAGCTTAGCGAAGCACGGATATGGCATCCTTGATTTCAAATATACGTAAAAACCCTCAAGGGTATACGACTGAACTCAGGAAATAACAATAGTATACGCTCGTACCCTATAAATCTCAACAAATTAGGATCTGTAGTCTACCATCTATTTAGTTGTAAATAACCGGTGTCCTATATTTTTTTTTGTCACGATAAATTTACAAAAAATTGCCATGAGCGGTATTTTTGTCCCTAAACAGGAAGTCGATTCTGTATTTTCACTTTTATCTTATCAAAGGATTCTTATTGGTTCGCAAATTTCAGTCAGCCAATAAGAGTGCTTGGATAAGGTGAATATGTGAAAAGTGAAAATACAGAGTCGACCCTCACGTGTATTACCGGTAAACTACGATATTTTATAATAAATAATTACTTCAATTAACGGTAAAAATTGCGGTAACTTTACAGGATCAGAATTTTACCATATTTCAATATGTATGTCCATAGTTTTCATCGCGACTTGCGATGAAACTAACTCATTCACGAACTTTCAACCTTTACTACAAATTTATTCATGAATACACTCAACTACAAAATAAATGACACAAACGCAAATTACATAATAATAATACAATAAATAATCATCAAAATCAAGCACATTAATTATGTACTATATAATTATAACGTATATTCCCCCTGCCCCTGATATATACGTTTATGTATGCGTTTCGCAATCCGAGTCATGAATGCAACAGCAGCCAGCATCCGCTTCAGTCATAGCGAAGCGTGTGTTCCTTGAATGAAAGTCTCTCTGAGCTCGGAGTCTCGTAGCACGAGGAGGTTCACGACTCCGGTCATCTATAAGCAGAAACAAAAAAAGTTACTATTGCTCCTGGTCCCCTCCTTCGCCTGGTGAGACCAGGAGGAAGAAGGTTATCACCTCGGGGCACGGGAATAGCGAGATGCATTTACAATAATACACAAACACTCACACACACGCGCCCACATTTATCAACAGAAATTCCGCTGGTACGTCCGTAGTTGTGCACGAGGCGCTTTGTGACTCACACGTTTGCGGCACTAAACTCACGAATCGTTTTACACAGAAAAAGATGTTCGTTTATGCACACACACACACACACACACACACACACACACACATATATATATGTATGGGCATGTCCCGTGAGATCTTATCGATGGTGGGGATGAAACCTGAATGGGTTCATAGAGTCCGGACGACTCGAGGGGCTTTAGAAGGGGAAGACAGCGGAGAGCGGAGATGGTGGTGGCGTCGAGGAAATAAAAATGACGGCGAGTAGAAAGAGCGGCTTGCGAGCAGCACTATTATCGGTGAGCTCAACGTGTTCCTTTTTTTTCTTCTTTCCTTCCTCTTTCGTGCTTGCCGCGATTGCCTTTTTCTCCTCTCGCTTTCGGAGGGGTACACACACACAATCCCACGGCGTTGTGTATATCCCTCGCGGTCTCTTGCATACCGTACTCCGTGAGAACTCTGCCTCGCGAGCTGCGGGTGGCCTCTGCGGAAAGCGCGCGCGCACGCTCGGTTTGCCGGGATGCTGCGCGAACCATATACCAAAAATCGCGGATATATATGTATGTATTATATCGCACTTGTGCGCCGGAGTTACAACGCGACTGTGCGCTTACGCGCTTAGTAGCAATAAAATAATCAAAAATAATACTTTATTGTGAAACCGTTAAATTACGTGATATACATTTATATATACACTTTTAGTAGTACGTTTCTACGGCACGCGTACGGCGCTCGAACGTTTCCTGTTTTTTTTTTTTTTTGCCGCGAGTCTTCCTCGCGTTTCCCCCGACTCGGTCACAGGAGTTTGCGCGAAGTTCCCGCTCACGCGATATAATATATATACCCCCAAATTTTTCGGAACAACTCTTACTCCTCGCGTATAAAAATTATCTCCAGAATCCTCGCGTTAACGAAAATTTCGGTGTTTGCGGCGAAGATAAGAAACGAAAAAAGTCACATTGACCGAAGGACAGGATGGCCGGTGACGGTACGACGAACAATGATAAAGTGAAAGAAACGAGTTACGATTGTGTCGACGATGGCGCCTCTGGTGGCCAACTTTTTAATAACGACGATGGTAATCGGGGTGCGTCAGCTCGAGGGGAAAGACATTCAAGAGTGGGCGGCGGTATTCTGGAATGCGATCCCCCCGGTAACAGGAATTCAACGAGCAGGGACCGAGTAACCGTGATCAACGAAGTTTTGTGCCGCTATGGTGCGGCAACCAACAGCGGCGTTATGTCTTTCGTCGAAGTTTGCCAGGTAATAATAATCATAACGGTATAAAACACGACAATCGTGATTAATCCTACTTGGCTTTTTTTATACCACTTTTATGGCGATCTGTCGTCGTTCTGACATTTCGCGTTTCGGCATTTGTGTTTGGCTACGACAGTGGCGCGCACCGTCGTATCCAACTATAATAGCGCTTTCCACTGGTGCACCGAGTGCGCACCGACTCAAATTTTTCGGATAAGAGTAAGTGAGACACATATGTACTCAGTGCATCTCTGTCTCACTCACTCGCATGTAAAAATCTGCACTGAGTTCCCCAGTGGAAAGCGCTATAAGAGCGAACATATCGCTCGAGAACGAAACGTCATTTTCTCACGGTCCATTTTTTTTTTATTCGACGCTTCGGCGAGCTCGCGAGCGGGAGATTATAATCAGAAATTGACATACCCATTATTATTATTATTATTATAATTATAACTGTTCATATACAAAATTATTGATTACGAGAGTTTGTTCCGTTATTTCACGAACCCCCCCCCCCGTTCAATTTAAGTAATTTAATTCTTACGATACAAACACTAAATATTTTTTTGAGCACACAAAATAATCCATCAAAGTCTACGAATGAAAAATAAACATTTTTTATTCTTTTCCTTTTTGTTTTGTTTTTTTTTTTTTTTTTTCGATCTATACGTAATTGAAAATTGATAACAAAGAGTCTTTTCGTCTGGGATGTTTCGAATTTTGTAAGAGGAAAAAAAAAAAAAATGATCGATCCTTGGTGAGAACTATGTCCAAAGATGCATGCGTTTTTTTTGGATATTTCAGATTCGACTGCAAAATTTATTTCCTCAATTCGCTCAGCCGCCGAGATACGGCATATGCGATGATTCGGTCGAGCTGACGGCCGAGTGTCTGGCCAACGACGTAATAAGATATCTCCTTAAGGAGGACATGTATCTGATATCCAGAGATCCGATATCTCGCAGTATGCGACAAAACGTTTATCAGATGCTCAACAAGCACAGTATACTCTTCACCGGTATGGTCAATCGTCTAAATGTCGTGCCGGACACGGCTTACGAGGCTTTCATGGGCGTAGCGGACGAATTGTTTCTTCACGGCGGGGTGACATGGGCGAGGATAGTTTGCCTTTACGCTTTCATGGGACGTCTGGCTCTATGGGCGAGAGACGGCAGAATGCACGCTTTGAGAAAAAAATTGCCTCTCTACGTGTCACGTTACATCGGCGAAGAAATCGCTCATTTTATCAAAGGATACGGCGGTTGGGTGAGTCTTAACGATGTTTGAGATATTGCAAAGACGACGCTTTAGCGCGAATTCCTGGGAAAAAAAAAAACGCTTCGAGGTGGTTCTTGTATTTTTGTCAAATCTAGATAGGCCGATAAAAATACGACAAATGGAAAATTTGAGGTTTCTGCAGTGTTATTATTATGATTATTATTATTATTATAATCATTGCATGAGTACATTGGAATTTTACAAACAAGAGATAAAATTTAATAAAAATCCGTAATATACCCCGAATCACTATAGCTGCATAAGGGCATAGAGCCCTTGTCCGCACCTAGGGTTTCAGTCATTTCTGTTTTGCAGATATTTTTACTAATTGATGTGAAAGGAAAACGATTTCACCCCTTTTTTCATATATGTTAAGGATTGAAAAACTAGTAAAAAAAAAAATAAAGAAAAAACGATTTACTCGAATCAACTAGATCCCTATACATTATGCTATCGTTTATCTATCCTTGTAGAAAAAACTCGGTATTTTAATATAGCTCTTTGACCGATACTTCTCGTTCGATATGACTGTTGTACCGGTTCAAATAAGTTTCGACTCGGGCAGTGTCCAATTGCGGTTTTGAGGAATTTTTGTCGAATATTCGGTACATTAACTTTTGAGACGTGGTTCTGTATAATTTGGACTTTTCCTATCACATTCTGCCGAGCTTCCCCCCCCCCCCCCCCCCCCCCCCCCTCCAGCCTATAATCCCATAGAAGAGAATTGATTCGACTAGCGCATAGTAGTAGATCGTGTAAAGTTGTCGCTTATTTAGTATCTGTCCAAGTTTGCACAGTATACAGGTGGCATATCTAACTTTTCTTATAATATAATCTATATGACAGTTCCATCTCAAGTGACTATCAATTATAACGCCTGAATATTTTATAGAGCTTTCTCTCTCAATTTCTTTTTTTTTTTTCTTTTTAATTTTTTTTCTTCATTCTTTTTGTTTGATTATGAGATATTTATGCGAAATATGCAAGAATGTGCAATGTCACTGCAACTCTGTACTATGGGAGACCTTATCAGGGTTCTATCTGTCCCCCCAACTCAATAATAATAATATAATAATGATAACAATTTTTGGGCACATACAATTCTTGTTTCGGTCGCACGCATTTTCATTTATTTCAATACAACTAAAATCCGGTATGCTATCTTGATAGCATCCTAGAGCAAGAAGTTGGGTTTCCTTGATATTCATAGTCAAGTAATTTTCCCAGAACTAATCTCTGAGAAGGCTAAATTCGCAATAAATGCTCGCAAACTATTAAATTCTTTCAACGTTCCCGGTTCCGGAGATACACGCTCGTAAACTTTTCCAATTTAAGGCAGGTTTCTACTTTTTGGGCCAAAAAATGTTTGATTTTTCTATTAAAGTTTGACAAAACATGGCGTCGGGAGTGAGAGTAGCCACGCATGCGCCGGCGATGATATTCTTCGCTTGCGCAAGTCCCAAGTCCTGGACAGGTGATCCGAAGAAAAAAAATCAAATATATTTTTACTTTGTACAATATTGTGTATAGGCTGAACTAGAATGAGGAAGAAATATTGAAAAATAAAAAAATAGTGGGCGATTAAAGGGGAAGTTAAGTTTTTTGCCAAAAATTTTTGCATTCTTTTGTTCATATAATAAAAACGTTTGAATATTTTTGGATAATTCTAGTTCGACTTATACACAATATTGTACAAAGTAAAAATATATTTGATTTTTGTTCTTCGGATCACCTGTCCAGGACTCGGGACTTGCGCAAGCAAAGAATATCATCGCCGGCGCACCGACCTACGTGGCTCCTCCCACTCCCGAAACCATGTTTTGTCAAACTTTAAAAGACATTATCGTGTTCAATAAAGACCGCTTAGTAAACATACCAAATATCAACATTCTGTATTTAATATTTTTCGCATAAAAAATTGGTGAAAAATCGAACGTTTTTTGGCCCAACAGAGCTAGAGCGCTCTACTCTTTTCAAATTCTAATACTTAAAAACTAGATCGGCGAACGAAAATTTGCTGAATCAATGCGATAAACATTATTGAAGATTCCGATGAAAATTCAAATTTATTTACCGTACCGTATAATTAAAAAACGCAATTTTCCTGCCCTGGGAGCATACCGATTGTCTCTTGTTTCATGCGTGCCCGCTCACTGCGCCTACGTTCCCGCTTATTCCCCGCTGCCGGTCTCTCGCAAGAACTACTTTAAGCATTGTGCAAAATTTGATGGAAGAAATTTTCAAGCTTCAGCTTGTAGCTCTTTTTCCATCCTTTCTGTCGTATGTTGTTTCATTTTTTAGAGATTCAAGTTACTGAAAAATTTCTAAACAATCAATATCTTATAAGGTAAACGTATTTTTTATGTATTGGCTAGATATTTCACAATTTGTGGATATTAGAGTTGTCAGAAAGGTTTTTTGGAAAATTCAAAATTTCATAAAATCTGGACCCTTCTTCAATCATACTTCATTTATGGAAAAAAAAAAAAACAGTGGCCCGATATCTTAAAACTTGGAATAATTAGATATCAACCATTCTTTGATGATACTCTATTTATGTAAAAAAAATTAGCCCGATGCCTCACATTTTACAAAAGTTAGAGCGATCAAAAATATCTTTCTAAAATTTTTAAATCTCGTAAAATCCAAACCCCTCATCCAATTTCATAGAAAATTGCAACAAGCGATGTATTTTCTCACAGTCAGCACATTCACACGCACGCTCGGAGTTTTATTTTGAATGTGATTTTTCGACGTTTTGGCACATTTCGAACAAATTGGCATTTTAAATTGGAAAAAAAATTTCACCATTACTTTCTCTATGAGGAAGCGAAACAATTGAGACGATGCGTAAAATTCCAATTTCCACAATTTTTTTCTGCCGCTCAGAGAAAACTTTTCTTTCGCGAAAAACATACGAAATTTTTCGTCTCCTTTGCTCATATAAGGGAATATTTGTGAATTAGCCAAAAGTTATGAGTATAGGAGAGTTTCAATCTGGTTTTTTATTTCTTGCCAGAGTACTCAAAATGTTTCATATCATTAGAAAATCATATAAAAATTTCTGAACGCATGCGTGGGGTGTGCGTTCGGCGCTCGAAAAATTCAAACATATCTCGCGATCGCCTGGAGCGATCGGGCCCAAATTTTGCACACAATTAAAGCAACAAACCCCCGTTATTTGCTTAAATTTTTCTCAAAATTTCTTCAACAATTTCGCATTTTATGGAAATTTAAATTTTTCGAGGCTGCTTTATCTTTCGCAAATTTTCAGCTATCGGGTCGAAACTTATTGCAC
Organism: Rhorus exstirpatorius; assembly: GCA_963564615.1. Lineage (NCBI taxonomy): Eukaryota > Metazoa > Arthropoda > Insecta > Hymenoptera > Ichneumonidae > Rhorus > Rhorus exstirpatorius. The sequence goes on from OY751321.1 coordinate 9,895,775, forward strand.
AACTTGGCGCAGCGAGTTACCTCGAATCGTTCTCGCATGTAGCGGTTTACTCAAAATTTAATACCAAATATCAAATATCCTACCATGATACAAAATGCATGGAGAAAGTTTTGACTCAATGGTCGACAAATTGCATGAGATAGTGACAAATATGTATATCGAATTTTTGAGAAAAAAAATTAATAAACTCCGAACTGCTCGATCGATCTTATTTAAACTCCAATAACAAACCGTGTTTCGTTCATTTGTGTAAAATACATTAGTCCGATAGATAGAAAATTGCGAATGCCGGAGTCTCAGCGGATATTTTCGAAAAAATTTAAATTCAAATTACTTGTATATTGACGAAATTTATATTAAAAAAAAAGGGACGTGATTTTTTAATCTCAACATACATATTTTTCGACCCTTTGGATTATCTTGGTCCAAAACCAATTACCATTACCCAATCACGTTACTGGTTTTCAACCAATAATGTCTAATATTATAATAATATTGGTTTTAGACCAATGATATCGGATTTTTTTTTTTCACCGTCACAAAGCTTCCTCTGCGTGAAAGTAACAATTTAGAAATATCATGGATTTTTGATATTTTTTAGTAGACCTCAAACATGCCACTTACAAAATTTCAAAATTATCTGATCAGACAAATTCTTTCAAAGAATCTCAATTATGCCGTCTTTCGGGTCATTTATTTTGTTTGATACGAGCCATTTCACAAAAATTGCTAGAAATTCTTCAAGATCGAAGTTTCTTCCGGCCAAAAGAAAATCGGTAATTTTTTTTTTGTCAATTCGAAATTTCCAACAATTCAAGCATATGATAAAGATTTTTCAATCTCACCTTGAATTTTCCGAAAAAATTGTGTCTCAAGTCACTCTCTATTTAATTCAGCGATTAAATAATAAAAAAAAATTATTTGGATTTATTTTACCATCAATTCTGGGTTAACTTCAATTTTTCCAAGCGTATCTACTGTATATGTGATTTTTTTTTTCACAATTTCAATGCGTTACCAAACATTTTAAAATTGTAAGCATTCCCAGATGAATTTGATATGCTATCCGTGGGGGGGGGGGGGGGGGGAATGTTCATAGCAATAATAATTTAATGCAAATTGGATATTTATTTTTAGGAACAACTCTGCATAGAGTATCCAGTCGCGGAAGAAGTCAGCGGTGCGGTATGGCGAAGTCTCCTCATGACCGGTGCTACGCTCGGTCTGGTCGCCACAATTCTCACCGTAACGTCCTGAACAATAGCTATGTAAGAAGTTTTGCATGATGCTTTTTTTTTTTTTTCTTTCTTTGAACGGAGAATTCATCGCGTACTTGTATCCTGTGATCGTATTCTTAAAAAAAAAAAAAAAAAAACCAAGAAATCAGCTCCCTGATAAAAACAGTAATTTGGATTTTATTTGTTGCGATTATCGAAGTAAGGTAGAAAAAAAAAAACGAGCATTTAAGCGAATTGAGATCCATACTGTTAAAATCCTTGTAAATCTTGAAGTTCCATGAGTCGTCGTCAAGAATCACGATGCTCCGCAGCCAATATAACGACAAACCGAGTATCCCAGTTCTTTAATATTTGTACACGCAATAATTTTTTTTTTTTTTTTTTTTTTTTTTCTATGAACCATCTCGATTGGAGGAAAAAAAGAGAAGTCTAACTCTGTAAAACATGGGGGGATTTTATCGAATTTTGCAAACGTTGATACTCAATTTTTTTTTTTTTTTTTTTTATTTTTTTTTTTTTTTTTTAGTTCACCAGCGCCAAATAAGAATCTCAAAATTACGTAACGAATTTAGGTAGAAGCAAACTATTTGTATTTATTTATAACTTATTCTAGGTAGAAAATATATTAAACAATTCTTCGAACGATACGCGCGCGCGCCTTGACTGGCAAAAGTCAGTGCATAACGGATTTCCTCTCTGCATTTTAATTCAATTTAATATTGGTCAATATCGCGTAACTTTAATTGTCAGACGGCATTGAAAAAAAATAAGTCTCGTATAGTGCGGCGGTACTATTGTGAAAAATTTTATACGAACAAGTTTGGCGGATAATAGTAATAATAATAATAATAATAATAATAATAAAAGAAAAAAAAATCAAGAATATTCAACGATTTTCCGATGAATTATTTATTTCACAGCTGATCCCACCTAAAAAAAAAACGTTGGGGACTGATCGACGAGAAATTTTTCTTTTTTTACTAAATGTTTATTACTATAATAGAAATTCAGACAATAAGATCTATCAAATCTAAGCAATTTAATACATTTTACAAGCAATTTTTTTTTTTTTTTTTACCCTCGCAGGAAATAGTGAAAACAATGTGGCATTTATTTTATTTATTTTTTTTCTTTTTTTTTTCCTTATTGAGTGCACACAACTATCGTCGATGATATTAATGGTTGATTACAAAAAGAATTCTCGTCCCGCAAAAAGCATTCTGCGAGGAAATTCTCCATTCGCGCGAGCCTCGATATTTTGCTTTGATATTTATTCAACGAATACAATTTTCAGCTAGATGTAGATTAAATACGTAAAGATCAATGATTCGTGATTAAGATCGATAGTGCTTGAAAAAAAAAAAAAAAAAAAATCGTAATGATAATCATATCTAACGGTGAATCGCGATTTTTCGCTGTTTATTCGTTATTTTTTTACTGTTTTTGTTTTGCAAGTACCACGCGCCAAGCATTTTCTCCTTTTTTTTTTTTTTTTTTTTTTTCTTCGCACTTTAGTTAAAATTGCAAAGGGAAGTGTTTTGAGTCCAAAGTTACATTGCAACGCTTCGCTGTACACCGAGCGTACTCTCCAAGAGTCGCAAGAACCTTCGGCTCTCCGCGAATACAATGTCATATTTTATATGCCTATTATTGCGACGAAGAAAGAAAAATTTCATCGCGATCGTTGATAAATTACAATTCCATTGGAAATGCGCTCCTTAACGACCCAAAAATCTTAAATGTAATGAAAAAAAAAAAAAAAAAAATAACTGGTCGTTCTTGTGAAGAAAAAAAAAAACGTATATGTACATCATACGATTTCGGGAAGTGACACAATTGTTCCAAAAAAAAAACAACGTTTCTCGAACGAGACTCCCATGTCGTTTGGTATATTTTTAATTTTCTCGTCTACTGAATATTGATCGACACATATCTATAACGTTATTAATGAATCACATATTCAACGTTTCACATCTTGAAGCGTACACCAAGAGACACAGGAAAAAAAAAGAACGAATTTAATGTACCATCGAAACGATGGATTAAAAAAAACAATGCGTTACTCTACGATTTCTCGTAGAGTTAACGCGCTGTTTTTTTTTTTTTTTTTTTTTCTCTCCTTTTGCAGCAGTTGATTCATCTCGAGTCGTCGAATATAAAAACTCATACCAGAGACTCAAGTTCTGCAATTTTTATAACAATTCCCTTATTTGTAGTCAAAAAAATCTTGAGACTGTACAATTGATGATTAGACATGATAATTATTCATCTTGTTAATTCTCCAGTCAGCAATATGCACTATATTAAGAATCAACAATTTTTTTTTTTTTTAATTAAATCAATCTTCGAATAATCCTATGTATTAATATTTATTGATATTATTTTATTTATTTATCGACACACACACACACACACATATATATATATATATATATGGGGGGTTCCATGGAATTTCACCTAATCGGTGAAGGTCACCGACGCCGATCTTGATGTCAATTTTTTTCTCAATTCGTCTATCGAAAAAACAGAACCCCTGTTCGGCCGTTTTTCGATTAGGAGGCCACATGTATTGATTTTATGAATTTTCCGATTTTTCAATTTTTTCGAAAACAGTCTTTTTTCAACTGGCTCTAACTACAGGAGCTTGGATTCTTTTCGAAAAACGATAAAAGCATTAAATGTGTCGATAAGTCCGAGCTTTAAGAAAAAAAATTTTGCAAATTTTTCCAACCACACAATTCTAAGATTTTTTTAATTACAAAAAAAAATCAATGTTTTTTTTAATTGCGACACCTTCGATTTTCCTGAAACTTTTTACCTTAATTTGACCAGTTACCATCAAATTTTTCTCCGAATGAAATTTTGGACTTGCAATTCGTTCGGGAGTTCCATTCCATCATACGTGCCGAAAAATCGGAAAAATTTCATGGAAATCAATCTTAACTTCGATAAGACAAGTTTTCGTGTTATAAAAATACTTGTTTGCTGAAAAATAAAAATTTTTGGATCGTACCAAACAATATAAATAAAAACGAGATTACAATTTTTCTTTTCTATGCCAAATATATTTTCAGGTACAAAATTTCTAAATATATATATATATATATATATTTTTTTTTTTGTATATTCCGAATTGTTCCATATTGTTTGGGTATATTCCGAAGTTTTATTTTTCAGCAAACGCGTATTTTTATAATATGAAAACTTGTCTGATCGAAGTTATGATTGATTTCCGTGAAATTTTTTTGATTTTTCGACACTTATGATGCTGTAACTCCCGAACGAATCGGAAGTCCATAATTTCCTTTGGAGGAAAACTTGATTGTATCTGGTCAAATACAGGTAAAAAGTTTCAGGAAAATCGAAGGTGCCACAATTCAAAAAATATTGTTTTTTTTTAATCGAAAAAATCTTAAAATTGTGTCGTTGGAAAAATTTGCAAAAATTTTTTTCACAAAGTTCGGACTTATTGACACATTTTATGCTTCTATCGTTTTTCGAAGAGAATCCAAGCTCTTGAAGAGCCAGTTGAAAAAAGTCTGTTTTCGAAAAAGTTGAAAAATCGGAAAATGCATAAAATCAATACAAGTGGCCTCCTAATCGAAAAACTGCCGAACAGGGGTTCTTTTTTTTCGATAGACGAATTGAGAAAAAAACGGACACCAAAATCGGCGTCGGTGACTTTCACCGATCAGGTGAAATGCCATGGAACCCCCCATATATATATATATATATATATATATATATATATATATGTGGGAAAGCCCAGATTAAATCAACAGGTCCATGATCCTCATCGTTTAAATTTTTTTTTATAAGTACGTAGGTAGAGAGACATGAAAAAAATATTCCGCGGCGATTTTTAAGATTTTTTTCGAAAATTGCGATTTGAAACGTCATCAACCAGGGTGTCCAGCAATCTGATGGTACAATAAAGATCGGTTGATCGGTTTTTTCGTGCTAAGAGCAAAAACTGACCAACGATGGTCTCTATTCGATTCAATTTCGAAAGCTCATGAAAATTTTCTTCAAACTGAAAGCTGAACAGGAAAGGTCACTCACGCAGGCCCGAGAGTGGCGCCAGTGAAATATTTTCGAACTATTTGCACAGCAAATCTTTCACAATTGCATTAAAATTTTTTGGCCTTATATTATGCCATTGGACGAAATACATTGGTATCGTCTGTTCCTCGGTTCCTCCGTTTTCCCGAAATTTTTCCATGCCCTATCCGCTTTCATCGTCGGAGGGACACTTTTTTCGCATTTCGACCAAGAATACATATTGGGGAAACAAAGACCTAGCCACAATATGGCCGTTGGACGAATATGCGTGGCATGTAATTGCGCGCGCAATTTTCGTACAAAATTTCACCGTCAGATGTCGCTTCGTCGCTCCTTACTTCCCGTATTGTATAAACATTTATGATACAGCCCCCGGCCAAGAGGCCCGAGGTCAAAAAAGAGGAAGAAGCTCGATGGAAAAAAAAGATCCCTTCCTCAATCTTGGATTCAACTATTTTTGTTCAAAGGTGCTTTTATTTTTCGGGTAAAATAAAAATCTTACGTGAGACTGAAAGACGCAGTTCGTAAAGATACAGTACTTTTACGAAAAACTCAAGAAGCCTTTGACAAAGAAAACGATTTTTTGTAATCTAAAAGTTAGTAGCAAGTGTTTACTCATGTCTCCCTATACACACCGAGATGAAGTAAAAAAGAAATTTTATCGCGAGAATCACGGCCTGGTCTAGTTTTTCCTTAATGCTTCACACACACACATACACACACGCACATAATATTAAATAAACGTATGTTTATAGGTAAATATATAGCTATATAACTGTACAAACGGAACACATTCACGAAAGCCTCGCGCTACGGCATTGACCGACCAATGTATAGCCGAGCAACTTTTAACTCCCAAAAAACGATATGAACAAATCAAAATTATTGACCAACCGAATTTTAGCAATAAATTTTGTTCCTATGAAACCAAGCATGAAAAACATTGGAAATGATTATTAATCAACTTCGTTTATTTGTATCTTCTGCTTCAATTTTTTTTCGAAATAAAAATGGGGTTTTTTTTTCTACAAACAAAAATAGGATTTCAAGTCCTTTTTCGCCTACACTGTCTTCGGTTCCCGTGTTCCCTGTTAATTTTGTTGGCCACGCCGTCCGACACAGAGTCGAGATTGTTCGCGACAATGAACGACCATTGGGTGTGCCCATGCGTGTGTTTTAAGGTAGTACCTCCCGTGTAATCGACATTAATGCCCGGTTGCATAAACGTGGGTTAATCCTGGATCCGGGATTAACCCACCGCGGTCACACGGGGCCCCAAAAGATTCCACGTGCAACTTTGAGCCAAAATTACTATAAGTTGTTGGCGGCCAAGACGGCTGGCTTTGGGGTTCCCGTTGTAATCGGAGACTAGGGTCGAACGAATCGCGGCAGTCGATGCAAAAAGAAAATCATGCGCGAACTGGGGTAATTTTGAACCCTGTGTGACCAGGGTGTATGTTTTTCGCGAAAAGTGGTAATTTCTTTTCTTTCTTCTATCTGGGATTGTTTTACGTAATATTTATAAGTCACGACTATGAGAATCGTGAAATATTTTTCTTTCATGTTCATACTCGTAATTGCTCAGAAATTTGTATAATCATAAAATCGGAGTAAAAAATATGTTTTTCTGTGTCGACTGTTGGGGGAGTGGAGTAACTTTAACCTCTCGACATGTCGGTATAGGAGGAAATGTACTTGTCTCGAAGCTCTACCGCGCCTCTTAATGTATATTATTTAACTTTTTTTCAAGCCAGTTTTTATAATAAATCGCTCATTTTTCATAATTATCATTCTTTTTTTTTCACTCCGAAATAGACCCTCTTCGGATATAAGAATAAGTATCGTTTTTTTTTTTAAACGCCCAACTGTGGAGCAATTTTTTTCTCCTAAACTATCATATCTCAAAGAGCATCACCCGCGAATTTTATGCAAAAAAAAATTGGAAATTGCAAGAGTTATGATCTTTTTTTTAATAAAAAAAAAAGGGCATTTTTTACGCATTGAAACCTCAGATTTTTTTCCACAATTTTAAAATTCGATCAAAATATAACACCGTCAATTCTACATTTTAGAAAGGGACATTCTAAAATGGCACCTCGGACAAGATACACCAATCAAATCGCTGTTTCTTATTCCATATTTCCCCATTTCCTCGCATTGTGTCACCGACTTTAAGGAGGTTCTGCTGGAACCTAAAAAAAAGTTACATGGACTTGAAATTTCAACGGAGTATTCGTAAAGGTGTACTACGCGTACCTGAAAAATTTCAACGAGATTCACCGCCTACTTTCCGAGATAAAAATTCGTATAGATACTCTTGAAATGCGCATGGTCTTATGGCATCAACCGTTACAACGTGAAGAATCGTTCGATATCAGGTCCCTAATAAAGTGGTGGCTGTTTTAAGATTTCAGGAAAGTACAAACTTATATCTATTACAAAGCCCCGGAAAAAAATGAACGCGATTCACCACGCCTAGCGTGAATAATAGCAAATTAATAAAATGAAAAGGTGCTATATTTGGTGAAACGAATGCCGAACGCAAACTGCCCCGCACGTCGCCCGCACCGCGCTATACGTTCCCCTTGCCGCACCCAAAACCCAAACCTCAAAGTCAGTTGTGTCAATATAAGCGCAGATATATGCTGCTGCCATCACGCGAACTCAATTTTTTATGAAACATTTCATTTGACAGTTTAAGCCCGGGATTTTAAAATTTGTCCGCGGATCCGGGGTTAACTCACGTTTATGCAACCTCGCGGACATAAGAAAATTTTCTGTTTTCGTTTTATCCGCATATTTTATCGAAATAGTCCGCGCGGACGTGGGTAAAATTTTTTTCGTGATTCACCGCTCCAAGCTCGAATGGTTGCGATCACTATTTTTTTTTTTTTTTTTTTTTTCTTTCCACGATGGGACTCTTATTCGCAAAGTCCGCGGTGAGCCTGAGATTACGAGCCAAGAATCGACAGCCAGCAGCGCTCACAGCGGCGAAATCTCGCGAACTTGGGCATTAACATTTTTAGGATTATACGCAGCTTGTGAATGTTTGTTTTGAATGAAAAATGAATGTTTTTTTTTTCGAAATTTCGAATACCCAGCATCTATTTCCGTAAAATTTTCCTTAAGACAATAAGATATTCGTAATGATATGGATAAAATAAGAAAGACTGCGCGAAATCGACGCACAATCTCGAAACGTTATAGTCGCTCTGCATTTGACAATGCAATAATACGACTTTTCATTTCTTTTCGTTCGATATTGTCTTGAAAAACCCAAGAAAAAAAAAAAACAAAGGATAAATTCCATCCGAAACTCTATGGCGAATAATAAATAAGTAAATGAAAATAAAATGAAGGATTCATCCCGACACAGTCGAACTTTTTGGAATTTTTTTTCCCCATTTAATACTGTTTTTGAGTCCATAAGATTTTTTTTTTTTTTTTAATAATTACAAATTTATGGAATATCTTCATCCACAAGAGCCTATGGCTTTTCTACGGTCCAAGTTCGCCAGAATTGGCCTCGGGTGGCAGAACTTGTCTCTTCGAGCAACAAACACGCAAGTCAGCCGTCTCTTTTTTTTTTTTTTAACCATAAAACGTTAGAGAGAAACTAGCCCGGATATCCTCTTAAAAAATTTTTGGATTTTTTTACCGTGAATTTTCCAAAATAGAAACACGTTTGAAAGTACGAAAAATGTTCATATTGGCGGGTAAAGCGAGTCGATCGCGCAAATAAAAAGTATATTCTCCATAGAAATGAGATTTAAAAAAAAAAAAAAACGTTTCAGCGATTAATAAATGTTATCAACAATTTTTTCCAACTCTTTCAATTTTTTTTCATTGAGATTTTTTAGTGGATGTACTACCTTAAAGCCATCGAACGTTCCGATGATCATCGCAAACGTTCGCGAGTGCTATAATATCCGAGTATTCAGATTGATTGGGCCCGGGGAGGTGGGAATACCGCGAAGCTACGTTTCTCTCCGTTATTAGAGAAGAATTTGATGAAAATTTAATTTAAAAATCGAATCAGTCGAATCACTGTCTCAGGAATATTAAACGCTTCTTTGCAACTCCTCGTGATTTCCGTTATTACCATGCGTAGATTAATATTTATAATTCGTTTTTATTATTTTCCTTATTTTACTTTTAGTTTCGGGGCGGGGCGAGGAAATAGAATTTTGACACGGAAGCGAGCATCATCGTCGCGCCTATGCTAATTAATTTTTTTTATAAATCCCTTGTTTTTTTTTTTTTTTTTTTTTTTTTTTTTTTTTTCTAAAATTTTCTTCCTTTCTCATCTCCTCTGTTTCTTCCTTCGCGCCGTATTATATTCGTCCCGTTAACCCTCCGCTGGCAATCTCTTTTTTTTTTTTTTTAACTACGCCGCCGGCAATCTGTGACGATATCGTCATCGGCTATTTTAATCCAACTTAGGAGTGTCCGAAAATTACCCAAAAAAAAAAAAAAAAAAAAAAATCAGGAAATCAGTTTTGGGTCTTATCTCAATATTCCGTCAATTTTCATTCCAAAATGTTTGAGCAATTAACAAATAGAAATTCAGAAACAATGCAAAACGGGTAAATTCGACCATTTCGCCAAAGTCAGATACGGCGATATCGTCATAGATTGCCGGTGGAGGGTTAAAGTCATTTCCCGCTGCGAACGTTCGTATCGCGGATTGGTTTTTTTTTTCTTTTTTTTTTTTCAATTCGATTTTGGTGTTATATTTCTCATTCCGATTATTTTTTTTTTTTTTGAGACGAGCATCTTTCGGTTATATCATGGAAAATTGTTACGCCGGGAAAACATATTACGCGAGATGGATATTTGGTCCTCGGGATGCGAAGAAGCAACCGCGCAACGACCACAACAAACACGATTATCATAAATTTAGTATATTTTTGCTTGTTTGTTTTTAAATCTTTGTGGCAGTTGGAACCTGGACGTATCGTTGACCGAAAGAGAGCACGGATTTCGGGATACTGGTTAATTTTTTTTTTTTTTTTTTTTTTTTTTTTGTTCTTTTTGCGTCAATGTCCGTCCGGGTACTAAAGTTTTACGGGCAGAATAATCAGAGAGGGATGAACACGCGCTTAAATAGGAGAGAGAGAAACAGAGATAATCTCTCGTCGAGGAAGATAAAAATTGGCTTGTTCCATCTCGTCAAATCCATTCGACGGATTTTGCAAAGAAGAAGAAAAAAAAGAAAAAAGAATCAACGATAGCGGAGCAAGCTGCGATACTCGGAACGTTCAATCATCGTTTGATGACGAAAAATCATGAGATCGTTTTTGCTTCTACGCGCGGAAAAGTGCTGCCGGTGATTGGGGAGGGAGGGAGGAAAAAAAAAAAAAAAAAAAAAAAAAAAGTAAGTTATAGGCAAAGAAGCCGTCATAGCCTCGAACAAGAATAGATCACGGATCATCTCGAAGAAGCATGACGCGTAAAATTTGTTTCTCAACGCAATAAAGCATAAACACAAATCAATAGCAATTATAGCTCGTTTCATCGTGGGATTAATTTTTCTTTTTTTTTTTTTTTTTTTATCTTTCATTCGTTTTAACAATGAAATCGATAAAGAAGTTTTATGCATTGCCAAAAATCGCAAATTCTGCAAGACCTTGATGCGAAGGGAGAGGGGCGGGGGGGGGGGGGGGGGGGGGGGGTTATCACTCGGCGACTTTCTTCTCTTATTTTTAATTTTCAATATTTTCCTTATTTCTTTCCCCGTTTCTTGTCAACTTTTTCGGTTTATCACAGCTGGGGCGGCGGCGGCGAAAAGGGAAAGGATGGTTACCGTTGCATACGGATGGTGAGAGCCGATATCCTCATCTTATTCTATGTAGTCCCACCATTCCTTCTCGTAACCCTCGTAAACGTGTTCCAGGAGTGCCTTCCTTCGGCTATCGCAGTATCTGAAAATTACATTTTTTTTTTTTTTTCACAAATGACGCAACATCGTGTCACGAAGAAAATCGTATACGAAAAAAAGAAAAAAAAAAAACAAAAGAACATTTTTTTATCGAGATGGGCAAGCTCCGTTTTCATCGTTTCTGACGTTAAAACGAACCGATGACATGAGATCCGAATGATTTTAAATTTGAACTGGTGATTCTGGAGACCTCTGTCCCGAGCCTCATGGCCGGAAAATGCAAAAATTCAATATAAATCTACATTTTTCAGCTAAATCCGAAAGATCGAAAAAATAAATAAATTGATGCAATAATTATTGTATGGCTTAATTCCGAAAAATCTGGCTATCAGGCTCCTGAGGGATAAAAATCTTGTGCAACGAGCAGAAATTAAATAAATCGCGTATGCAATGGAATAAGGTTGCAAGCGCCAAAAAGGCGATTTTAGTGCCATGGGGTCGTATAATTTTTTTTTTTCCCTCCGTCATTTCTTGTAAAAATGAATGAAACGCACAAATAATTTATTTTAAAACTAAGAATTTGAAAACCTAAAAGCCGAAGGTCGTATGTTGACGGATATGGCCATCTAGTTTTGATTTTTAATTTTTTTTTTTTAAGATTTTCAGGTGTTTACGACCTTCTGGTTTTAAGTTTTCTTTTTTTTTAAGATTTTCAGGCGCTTACGACCTTCTTATTTTTTTTTTTTTGTTAATTTTCAGGCATTTACGACCTCTGGTTTCAAGTTTTTTTTTTAACTCTCGTTTTCCCTGGTAAAAATCGTTCGTACATCATCATAAATTGCTGATAAAAAAAATTCATTTTTTAAAATCTTTATAGTTTAAATTATGCACTTATTTTATGGTTCCTGAGAAAAAATGAACCATTTTATAATTCGTATAAAAGATTTTTTGAATCCATTATTTTGGGCAACACATCACGTGTGCTGCTGAAAATATTCAAACGAAAACAATAACGATAATGAAAAATGATTATGTGGGGCATACGACCTTATGAAATTAGTTATTGTGATTTTTTCTTATCTCAAATTAGAACCACAAGCTCGTATCTGCCATTGACTCATTTAGGAGGTTTTTTCCCAAATGTTTCTACGTTTTTACTTTTATCCATGTCAGAAAATGGTATAATGTCGCTCACGACCTTCTGGAATTAGTTTACGTGATTATTCCTCCTTCAGTTAAGTCCAAAAGGTCGTATACGCCAGGACTTACGACGTTCTGGTTTTAAAGTGGTCAAATTTCAATTTTAACCTTTTTGAACATATTTTTACGTGATTTTCGCAAATATACATAAAAAAAATGTACAACCTTCTGATTTGAGCAATGTGAAAAAGTCTTATAATGTCACTTACGACCTCGTTCCATTAGACACGCAAAGTGATATTGATCGAAAAATGTACGTGCATCGAGAATAATTTGCCATGCAAATAGTTCACAATGAATGATGGCTGTGGCTTCTTTGTAATTTCAAATGTGGCTTCTTTGTAATTTCGCTTGTGCGAGCGTGTAAAAATGCTACCACTTCATGGAAAATACAAGCAAAAATTAAAGTTGAATATTTCGTGAACCCGTTCGGGGAATCGGCTTCAGGTCGCACATAAAAAGTTCAGAGTAGTTACTATTTTCGATGTATTATGAATTAAGCTTTAAAAACCGGCACTTTAATTTATTCCGTCATTAATTGGGACAACGATTTTAGGACGTGTCCGACTCGTCGATTGGTGTTCCATAGCCTAAACGGTTTTCAGTTTTCTCCAATCCCTTTAGAAATTCAACGCAATGAATTGAATTTTTTTTTTTTTCATTTATTCGTCAAATAAATGTAAATGGAACTAAGTAAATGTGAAATAAAAGTATAATAACTATTTTTTCAGATTGATTCCCGACTGTTCATTATCTGGGCCAGCAAGTCGGCGAGTTGTCAGTAACTCGTACATCGAACACGCATTTTTAATTTGCTTATTTATCTTGATTTTTTCAACGTTTTTACAAAGAATTCAATATTATTACATTCATGATGAACGAAATTGTTGATATGAAACCAATGTTTTTGGGATATCGTACTCAAGATATGATTGAAAAATGTGAAAAAGAACGTGGATCCTCCGTTAAATGTTCACTAACTGGGACATTCACCTTGCATGGTCTACATGTGCATACACCAAGTTTCAGCTTGATTGCTCAAGTTGTTCTCCAGACAGACGGATTTGAATTTTTCGAGGGCGGAACATAGATACACACTCGCACACATGCGTTCGGGCATTTTTTTAATCATTGGAAATGATTGTGGTTATGATTTTGGACAAAAGTGTAACATTTCGTGACGCTCCATGCCAGAAAACGTTACGTCCGGCACGAGCGAGGATGGTCGATGTAACGACATGGTTGTTACGCATTATTGACTCAGAATTCCCTGACTTTTCCAGCTTTTCCACACAGGTTTTGCAAATTTTTCAGGGAGATCAGGGTCAAATAAAGAACGTGTGCATGGAAACACGAGCACGTTTACAAACCATACGGGACGGATTATATACATAAAAATTGCAATGAACCGTTTATGTGGGGAAAAAAAAAAAACTTTTAACCCACTTGAAAAAACATTGAGGGAATTCTCGATTCGATCCTGATATTGAAATATAAATATTGAACTAGATAACATAAATTTTTTAAAGTTCAAATACATGAAAATGTTAAATATTAAAATTAAAAATAAAAAAAAAAAAAACTGAAATACAAAAAATAATTTAAGGATTGTAAAGTAAAAAATAAATACTTCAAAAGCAAATACCTAACCTGTTCTTTATTATAAAACGGAAATTTTTATGTCGGTGCCAATAAATTAGAAATAAGAAATAAACACTTATCTAGATAAATAATTGTGTAGTTGCGTATCGACAAATCGAATGCAAAAGTGTAGCTTTAGTGCATCAGAGTAAATTAGTTTTTAGTTTTTGAAATTATGATGTTGAAATTTGCATCGTTGGAATGCAACGAAAATAGATTTAAAAAAAATATATATATAAACCATTTCCAGTATCGTTTTGAGGGCGAAAATCGTTTGAACCTTTTTTTCGGTTTTTTGTCCTCGCGACCCGGGGCCTAAATATGACAGTAAAGCGTTGACAGTACAGGAAATTTTTTTTATTTTATTAAAAAAAACCTATTTTCGTTGCATTCCAACGATGCAAATTTCAACATCATTTGAAATTTTCATTGTTTGGCACTGACATAACTTTTGTTGTATATAATAAAGAATAATATAAATATTAAAAATATAAAAAAATATTTATTTTTATACTTTTCAGTTTTTTTTTTTTTTTTTTTCAAGTTGGTTTCATTTTTCATAATTCTGGCAAAAAGTAAATTCTGGAAAAATTCCAGAGAATTTTCCAAATTCCCTGAGTTTTCCCCCGGTTTTCTATTTGCGTAACAACCATGAACGATAGTCGTTACGGTAACGGATGTGATTTTGCCATGTATTCAGTACGGGCCAGAATGGCGTCATCATTCAGTGCAGGAGTATCGCAGATGTAACGACATTCGTCACTGTAACCGAATGTGACGATCTGTGTATATTTTTTAACATGTAAGAACCTGAGGTGTAACGTTTTGTGTCACGGTAACAAATTCGATTCGCTAGCCAGAATGTAAAATGTAACGTTCGTGACAGTTATCGTTTCAACCCGTAAAAACCACACCTCTATTGAGCATACATACATGCCACACTAGTGCGATTTGGGATTTTGGATTTTCAATGTACTATAACTCTCGTGTAAATAATCTAAAACTATTCGATAACCAGTGTTTTTCGGGGTAATAATTTCTCAGGAATCCGAAGGTCATAATTTCAAATGCGATAAATATTATTCATTCAGTGAAAATACGACAAAATCAGAACAATAATGTTCAAAAATTCACAAAAAAGAAATTTTAGGTGGTGCGAATTTGCACTGGTGTGGCGTTTACGGGCTAATGATCGAGAGTTTAGAAGTCAAATATTATCGTTGTTAGGACCATCGTGACGATGAATTTATACAAGATACAGAGATTTTTTATAGCAAACTCAGTTGACAGTAAACCAACGTACTTGAACGATATATGATTTAAATTCTGGTCAAGTTGTTGGATTTATTGTTGGGTTAAAGGGCATTGATGTTGTACAAAGACTTAGTCGCTGTCGTTGAAATAAATTTTAAAATTCAGTTCAATTTAAAAGAAAATTACATTTCCAATGGTTTTAGCACTCTTGCGAATCGCGAAGTCTGTAGATTTTTCAAATAAACTTCGTATTTTACTCGAATTATCGAATTGAAAATTTGTCTCGTTGCGAGTGCTCTGGTTTGAAAATACGATTCCTCAACGTTTTCGAACATTTTGAACGCATTGGCATTAAAATCTCGAAATATATATGTAGGATGTTAGAATGCACATGCGAGCGAAGCGTGACGAATCGTCGAGGCGCCGAGTAGGTCCACTAAATGTAAAATGTTTAGGGAATCAGGTTTAAACGACAAGAGGGAATGGGTCACAAGGTGAGTGGTAGTTTTTGTATCGACAAATCCTCGTCACGTGGACCAAGTGTGAATTGCGTGCGGTATGATTTTCTTTTTGAACGCGGGGAGTCATCTCTGAGCCGTGAAATTTGTTGAAATTTATAGTGAACGAAGAGAATGCTAGTACCCAACTTCTCGTGAAATTTGAAGCAGATTTACCGTTCCTAACTCGAGATATTCAGTGTCAAAGTTAACAACGATTACGTGCAGAGCATATAGCAAGCATTGCTGTACCCTGATACAAGCACGGTTTTTTAAGGGAAGGCTACATCCAACTTTTCGTCTATATGATGCACCGGTGTTACAAAAATGAAGAATTTATTTCTGTAGCTGTTTTTTCCGAGGAATTCAATGGTCATGAAATTTAAAAAATTTCACGAATTTCTCAACTATTTTTGAATTTTTTTTTTTTTTTTTTCGAAGTATTCAGAGTATCGCAAAACCCATGCGTAAAAGTTTGAAAAAGACGTTTTTCCATTCGGTAAAAAATCGGCAAGTCAAAACATTAATTTATAAGGTCGTTGAAGCATATTTATAACAGAAGAAAGTCGTTTATCGCCTGAAAAGAACCCTGAACACCTCTTTCTATACATGATTAGTAACGAACTGATAGTTCTACTTCGTTTACAAGACGTTGTGAGGTTCATGAAATTAAATTATCATTTTTTTTTTCACTCTTTGTTATTCACTCCTAGAACCCGCCTGCCTTATATGTAACACGTTCAGATTCCTTGAGAACTTGCTCCAACGTGCTTGCGGTCAGGCATTTCAATGTCAGCAGAGAGGTAAGTGTTTACGTATCGAGTGTCTATCATAGGATTTCATGTTTGTGTTATTATGTTCTTATATCAGTCGTTTTATGGATCTCAAAGTGTCAGCAGTGAAGGTGTTGCATACAAGGCAGGCGGGTTCTAGGAGTGAATAATAATGAGTGAAAAAAAAAAAAAAAAATGATACTTTAATTTCATGAACCTCACTACGTCTTGTAAAAGAAGTAGAACTATCAGTTCGTTACTAATCATGTATTGGCGATCGACACTGAGCATGCGGACTCCTAGCGGGTTTTTGACGAACTGCTATTGGAGTGCAAAAGACTTTGTGCACGCGATGCACACGGCTACAGCGTGTAAATTAGTTTTGACATTTCTGTAACTGTTCAAATTAACAAAAAAAGCTGTAGTTCAAATTTTTATATTATTGGATATCGGAATGGAGACTGTCCAAAGGGTCGAATCTGCGAAATTCAGCCCAAAAGTAAAATCTAACACTGGAGTTTATTGTTGCGTGTTCGAATGTCATTCTCGTCCGTTCACGGATCGAGACGTGACATTTCACCGGTTTCCCGTAAAAAACGCCGGTAAAGTATCTCGGAAAAATTTATTCGGCGTGCGTGAAATGATATATCGACGGAAAATGTGGATAAGATTGTTCAAAATGTCTCGATGCGACCCGAAGTCTTCGATCAGAGTGTACCGGTCCTAATATTTCGCGTTTTGTTTCGTTTTTTTTTTTTTTTTTTTTTTTTTTTTTCAGTACATCCAACAACCACCATTTGCCCGAACTTCATTAACTTCTTCCCCTTCAGTTATATTTCGGTTATTCAGGTCTCCTTTTACGAAATCGTAAATTTTTCGCAGTTTCAAGTATAAACGTCCCATGTTTTCAATGCTAACTGTCACAAACTGCACTCCAATAGCGCCAGATTTCCGAGTGACGCGAGCGCCGCCATCGGTAGTGTCGATCGCCAATAGAAAGAGGTGTTTAGGGTTTTTTTTTTTTTCAGGCGAAAAACGATTTTCTTCTTTTATAAACCTTATTAAATTAATCTTTTGACTTGCCGATTTTTTACCGAATGGAAAAACGTCTTCTTCAAACTTTTACGCATGTGTTTTGCGATACTCTAATTACTTCGAAAAAAAAAAAAAAAAAAAAAAAAATCAAAAACAGTTGAGAAATTCGTGAAATTTTTTAATTTCATGACCATTGAATTCCTCGGAAAAAAAAAAACAGCTAAAGAAATAAATTCTTTATTTTTGTAACACTGGTGCATCGTATAGACGAAAAGTTGGGTGTAGGCCTTCCCTTAAATATTACAACTAAACGCGTCACCGGATTTTGATTAAAAAAATTGTAGACGGAAGAAGACTATTATTCACATATTAGGAAAAAAAAAGAACAAAATTATTTACCGTTTCGTTTACGAACGACGATCACAAAAAGAATGCAATATGAATGAAAATTCGACGCGTATACATATATAGTAAGCTGCATATTCTATGGTGTGAATGTATCTGAATATGCACGGTTCCGTGTGCAACAGTCATTTCTGTACAGACTACAGATTCAATCAAAAGCTCGCTGCATATGACCACTAGGACCGTTTATATTTTATCATGTGGCACATAGGAAACTTTCTCGCACTATTGTAGCACGAGGACTACCTTAAGATGGCTCATCAGTGAATTAAAAAACCGGCGATACGAATGAAACTTCGGGAGAGTGTTATCTAAGATGCAATGAACGCTCTCTCAAAATTTCAGGGTATGTTGCCAGGCAAATTATTGCGAACGAGTAATTTAAAATTACCTATTTTAGCATGGGTCTTATGGCAGTTGATTCCCCTTTCACCGGAAGTGACATGATCCCTTCTGACAAAGACGAGAGTTTTTATTCAAATTTTGAGTATTGAAAGATGAAATCGTGAACTTTCCAATGGTATTTAAAAAATTGTGTCTTGCCAGGGATTTTCCCGAGAAATTTAATCGCGAAAGTCATCGTGTGTGCAAATCTCGGATACAATATATATCGAGGGCTTAGGACCAAAAGGGCGTAACCCACTGTTTTTCGACTTTTCATTACCTTACTGCCATAAGGGCGTATCCCCAACTTTAACACGGAAGTTCCATAAGAGCAAAATTAATCAGCCTACAGCCAGAAGGGCGTAAGCCCACTACAATACTGCCAGAAAGGCGTAAGCCACGAAAAAAAAAAAAAAGTGGCTTACGCCCGTCTGGCAGATCATTCATCATTTTTTCCCGGATTTAAATCGCCTGATTACAGCCAGACGGGCGTAACCCTCTTTTTTTTATTTTTCGTGGCTTACGCCTTTCTGGCGGATAACCGGTCAATTTTTTCCGGATTTCGATCGTCTACTTACTGCCAGAAGGGCGTTACCCCAAAAAAATTGAAAACTTGATGTGTGTAAGATGCTGGCCAGTTTTCCATCTTTCTGGCCAGTTGATGGCCAGTAAACTGTCGAGTTCCAGACTAGGTGTGTAACGCAAATCTGTTCAGTGCCAGTCTTGGCAGGCTGACGAGTTGCTGGTCAGCAAAACTCGGTAGTTGCTGGTCAGGAAACTATTCGCTATTTGCTAATATTTTTTTATGCGAAATCTAAACAAAAACGAAATATACCATTTTCAAAATGGTTGCATGCGCATATTTAGTCGTTGCTATAATTTTTCAAAATAAAATTTTTTTTTTTAATTTCAAATTTTAAAAATTTGTCAAAATTTTCAAAATTTTCAAAATTTTCAATATTTTCAAATTTTTCAGTTTTCAAAATTTTCAATATTTTCAAATTTTTCAAAATTTTCAAAATTTTCAAATTTTTCAAAATTTTCAAAATTTTCAAATTTTTTAAATTTTCCAAAATTTTCAAAATTTTCAAATTTTTTAAATTTTCCAAAATTTGAAAATTTTGAAAATTTTGAAAAATTTGAAAATATTGAAAAATTTGAAAATATTGAAAATTTTGAAAACTGAAAAATTTGAAAATATTGAAAATTTTGAAAATTTTGAAAATTTTGACAAATTTTTAAAATTTGAAATTAAAAAAAAAAATTTTATTTTGAAAAATTATAGCAACGACTAAATATGCGCATGCAACCATTTTGAAAATGGTATATTTCGTTTTTGTTTAGATTTCGCATAAAAAAATATTAGCAAATAGCGAATAGTTTCCTGACCAGCAACTACCGAGTTTTGCTGACCAGCAACTCGTCAGCCTGCCAAGACTGGCACTGAACAGATTTGCGTTACACACCTAGTCTGGAACTCGACAGTTTACTGGCCATCAACTGGCCAGAAAGATGGAAAACTGGCCAGCATCTTACACACATCAAGTTTTCAATTTTTTTGGGGTAACGCCCTTCTGGCAGTAAGTAGACGATCGAAATCCGGAAAAAATTGACCGGTTATCCGCCAGAAAGGCGTAAGCCACGAAAAATAAAAAAAAGAGGGTTACGCCCGTCTGGCTGTAATCAGGCGATTTAAATCCGGGAAAAAATGATGAATGATCTGCCAGACGGGCGTAAGCCACTTTTTTTTGTTTTCGTGGCTTACGCCTTTCTGGCAGTATTGTAGTGTGGGCTTACGCCCTTCTGGCTGTAGGCTGATTAATTTTGCTCTTATGGAACTTCCGTGTTAAAGTTGGGGATACGCCCTTATGGCAGTATAGTCCGTTTTTTGTGGGTTACGCCTTTCTGGTTCTAAGCCCTCGATATGTCTGTCATTCTGCACGCGAGGAAACATATGAATATCAGCTATCGTTTTTGACTTGATCGCTCTGACAGCGTTAAATACTTTTGTCAGTTGAGACTTTATTTATAATATTATTTATAATAAATTATGAATAAAATATCACGGGAAACGTCATCGAAATTCATAAATTTTATTTAGACAGAGTATTTAGAAAATTATTATGATAGGTTTTATGATTTTTTTTCACGTCACGATTTTGACTAGTTTTGTCACTGATGGGCCGCCTTAAGCTGATCCATAGAGTTTAAGGATTTTTACATTATCTTTTACATTTAATTAATAAAGTACCGTTACTTTTAACATGAATTTCTCTCGCTTCTAATCCCTAATTAAATCAGGATTAAATAACATCAATAATATCCCACACCCCACATATATATTTTTTTTTTCACAGCTTTGTAATGACAAAGCTTCGTCTATGAGGAAAAAAAATTGCAATTTTTCATTACCCACGATGGATCGTCAATATTTTCATGGAAAAAAGGGGGGAAATTTGCACATTGCTTCCTCATTATTTTATATCGCTCAAAAAGATCCCTCGATGAGCAAGTGGGTTTTTCAAACTTGGCTTCCTCACGGAGGAAGTTTCGCGAGCAAGATAAAATAATGAGGGAGCAATCTGCTGAAATTTTTAATGTGCACGCTCTATTTTCTGAATTCAATTTCAACCACAATACACAGCAACGAGCACAATTTTTTTTCAATGACAATTGAAACTATAACGGTAATTTGTTGTAACTTTCAAAATTTTGTACAATCCGCATCCCTCAATCGGATTCTTGCCAAATTCAATGCCAACCGTGATTGTAACTTTGGGCTCATTAGCCAAAGATTTTCGGAAATTAGAGCTATTGGAGATTTGAAAAAAAATAATAATATCAAAATTATAAAAAATTTGAACCCCTTGAGAGATTTTTGTCAATCTCAGTGCCAGCGCAACCTTGTCCCATAATCTTTCCATGCACAAACTTTTCCCTCGATATAGACCAAAATTTGGGGAAGTCGGAGCCGATAGAGATTTTTTTTTTAAATTCGACATTTTTTAAAACCCAAACCCCTCGAGCGATTCTTGCCAAATTCAATACCAGCCGTGTTTATGACCGAGTCTATTTGTGTAAAAACAAAAATTAGCTCGATAACTGCAAAATTACGAAAGTTGAAAGAGCGTCCACACAGGCATTTCTCGAAAAAAAATTAAAAATTCCGCGAAATACAAAATTTCAGAGCAATTCGAAGAAAAAAAATTGCATTCAACAGAGGCGTGTACCAAGTTTCAGCTTTGATTGCTCAAGTAGTTATTTCTTGACGTTTTGTAACATTTCGAAATTGATTTCGAAATTAGGGACAATTAAATGTCGCGGTATAATGGAAAATGTGCAGTCTCACCTATACTTATCTTGAACCTTTTGCTTGATATCCGTAAGATTCTCGCTGGTTATTTTTCTCTCGAGATACTCGGACAGACGTTCGGTCGCGGTCTCCAGATCCTTCTGGTTGTCCTCGAAAATCACAGACTGGTTGTTCTTTTGGAGATAATAGGCAAACACGTAAGTATACGTGAGTGTCTGCCGGCAGTGACACAATATGTCAACGGCTTTCTTCAGGAATTGTACCTGCGAGCGAGAGAGAGAGAGAGAGAGAGAGAAAGAGAGAACAGAAAAAAAAAATAAGAAGCGAGTCACGCATTAAAAATAAAAATTCGTAATTGCAAGCAAAAATGGCAACGTGTAAAAAGAAGTTTTTTTTTTTCCGCAGGCAGGCATAGGATTTCCGCCGACCCTTTTTTTTTTACCTTCCGCAAACCTCCCAGTGAATAATTGCTTGATAATTGAACGAAAAACGAAAAAGTTGAGAATTTGATGAAAATGGATCCAAATAATTCTTCGCGTCTTTCGGAAGAATCTTACGAAGAGCGAAATGCTTCGTGTAAATAATCATTGAGAAATTGTAAAAATAAAAACAGCTCGCGTTGTACGAGAATGTGCGCTCGGGAACTTGTTACGCCGGACCTCCTCTCCCCGGCACGCTGCCCGCGAATGATCCGTTCAAATTTCAAATCATTCGGAGTTTCACAGTTAGGGAATGGCATTAATCCATAAAATTGATATGCACTCTGGATTTATCCTCAGAGTCGATAAAGAAAAACACTTGCTCACGGGCTTTGTAAACTTGCCTGCCGCATATCGGCTGTGAACCGGTGTTGGGCAGCATTCAATTACTTTTCATAATTAATTACATTTAATTACAGCTTTAATTTGTGATTGGAAAAAAAATTACAAATTATAATCATATTTGTTAATTGAAAAAAAAAAAAAAAAAATCAATTACAAATTAAAAAAGTAATCTACACCTTTTCGTTCATTCAATTACAAATAAAAAATTTAATTGAGATCTTTTTTTCGAAACAATCACAAATTATAAAAGTAATTGACATATTTTTTCGAATCAATTACAAATTTAAAAAGTATATGACACCTTTCCTAAACGAATTATAAATAACAAACGTAATTGACACCTTTTTGCTCATTCAATTACAAATAAAAAATGTAATTGAGATCTTTTTTTCGAAACAATCACAAATTATAAAAGTAATTGACATCTTTTTTCGAATCAATTACAAATTTAAAAAGTAATTGACACCTTTTTTCAATCAATTACGAAATACAAAAGTAATTTATACCTTTTTGTTCATTCAATTACAAATAAAAAATGTAATTGAGATCTTTTTTCGAATAAATTAAGAATTTAAAAAAAATAATTGACACCCTTTTTCGAACGAATTACAAATTACAAAAGTAATTGACACCTTTTTTCGAATCAATTAAAATTTTCAAACGCTAGGTATGGACCGTTCCGAATATATATATATATATATACGGGTGATTTCAAGTATGCGTGAGTGCAAATAATCATAATTGTGTGGGTATCAACGAATTTAAGTACGTACGACTAGGTATAAGGATATTTAGGTACACGTAGCATACGACCGAATTGAAAATAGGCGAGTTGGCATGGAATGGCCCTTATATATATATATATATATATATAAGCATATCTGAGTATAAAATTGGGGTGCAACCGGATGTATGCAACTGTGTTGTCGCTTTGATTTCAATGAGGAACTTTACGCTGAGCGAAAAATGTGCGCCGGATGCCTACGCGTCACACTTTCAATCGAGTTTCAACTGTCTCTTCCCTTGATCGACTCGATGATCACTGTTCGCTTGATGCGCAAATAGACTCTACAAATCGATTCGTAAAAAGACGTCAATTACATTTGGGAGTTGTGATTGATTCGAAAAAGGATGTCAATTACATTTTAAATTTGTAATTGAATCAAAAGGTGTCAATTACTTTTGTAATTTGTGATTGAATTAAAAAAAAAAAAAGGTGTAAATTAATTCTGTAATTTGTAATTTATTCGAGAAAAAAGTGTCGATTACTTTTGTAATTTGTAATTGATTCGAAAAAAGGTGTCAGTTACTATTGTAATTTATAATTGATTCGAAAAAAGTGTCAATTACTTTCGTAATTTGTAATTGATCCGAAAAAGGAAGTGAATTACATTTTTAATTTGTAATTGATTCGAAAAAGGATGTCAATTATATATTTAATTTATAATTGGATCAAAAAAAAAAAAAAGGTGTCATTTACTTTTGTAATTTGTAATTGAATCAAAAAATGTGTCAGTTACTTTTGTAATTTTTAATTTACTCGGAAAAGGATGTCAATTATATATTTAATTTATAATTGAATCAAAAAAAGGTGTAATTTACTTTTTCAATTTATAATTGATTTAAAATAGGATGTCAATTACATTTTTAATTTGTAATTGGATCAAAAAAAAAGGTGTCATTTACTTTTTTAATTTGTAATTGATTCGAAAAAGGATGTCAATTACATTTTTAATTTGCAATTGAATCAAAAAATGTGTCAGTTACTTTCGTAATTTTTAATTGTTTCGAAAAAGGATGTCAATCATATATTTAATTTATAATTGGATAAAAAAAAAGGTGTCATTTACTTTTTTAATTTGTAATTGATTCGAAAAAGGATGTCAATTACAATTTTAATTTGTAATTGATTTTTCATTTATAATTGAATCAAAAAAAGGTGTAATTTACTTTTTCAATTTATAATTGATTTAAAATAGGATGTCAATTACATTTTTAATTTGTAATTGGATCAAAAAAAAGGTGTCATTTACTTTTTTAATTTGTAATTGATTCGAAAAAGGATGTCAATTACATTTTTAATTTGCAATTGAATCAAAAAATGTGTCAGTTACTTTCGTAATTTTTAATTGTTTCGAAAAAGGATGTCAATCATATATTTAATTTATAATTGGATAAAAAAAAAAGGTGTCATTTACTTTTTTAATTTGTAATTGATTCGAAAAAGGATGTCAATTACAATTTTAATTTGTAATTGATTTTTCTTTGAATTAAAAATCTGCCCAACACTGCCGCAAACTTCCCTCGCGAATGAATATTTTGCCTGCGATAAAATTACCGCATGTTCTTCAAATCTTACGATTTTTTGTTTGTCTGTTTGTTTTTTCTTTGCTTTTTTTTTCTCAAAAACAAAACTTTCGAAACAAATATGCACGCGCGCGTGATTTATCTAGACGAAAAAAAAAAAAAAAAAAAAAAAGAAAAAAAGAAAAAAGGGAACAATTTGCTCTTTCATCGGCCCCGGACACCCCCTTTGAGATACCTCGATCCAGGACATATTGTGCTGCTGCATCTCCTCCATCTTCTCCTTGATACTGGCGTACAATTTGTTCTCGAATTTCAACGACTGTATGTGATTCATGTATCTGTTGCAGTAAAAGAGATATCTCTGCAGGGCAGAGCGCGACCTCTGCTGGGCGTTTCTCGCGACTTTCGCCTCCTCCTCGTCGTAACGATTGCAATTGTACCAGCTCGTACCGTGCGGCTCCCAAGGCCCAAGGCATACCCAACAGAATTCGGTCTTGCAATGCTGATTCTTGCAGACCATGTGATTGCAGCCACCGTCCTTCTCGATCGTAACATTGCACTTGGGACATTCCTTCGTGTTGGCAGCAATCCAATTCGACGTTTCGGAATCGTCGTCGCATTTTTTTATCCACTTTCGTAGCCAATGACACTTTACGGGATCGTGCCAATTCTCGCCGCAGTTGAAGCAAAATGTGTGAGCGCACTTGCACGTCACGGGTTTCGACTCCACGTACTGGACCTTTATGGCGCTGTTGCAATCGGGCGACGGGCACCACCTCAACAACCTGTTGCACTGAAAGGAAAAAAAAAAAAAAAAAAAAAAAAAAAAAAAAAAAAAAAACAACGGAAAGAAAGTTACGAACAAAATGTTAGTTAACGAGAAAAAAAAAACCTTTGTTGATGAATTTTTTTTTTATTTCGACGATTGATTAAACTCACTTCGACGAAGCTGTTCGTTATGAGATGCTGATACTTCAGTTTGACCTTTGAATCTTTGACCAAACGCATAACGCTCGCGTCGTCTACCAATATGTCGCAGGCATGAGCCGCGCAAGCGATCGTCTGGCCGACTCCTTCCTCCATTATCTTCGTCGTTAAATATTCTCCCCAGCAGCCGGTGCAGAAACGATGGCCGCATTCCAAACCGGTCATCATCTTGACGCATTGTTCATTCGCAGAGAAACGAAAGAGAAACAAAAACAAACAAAAAAAATCAAAAATTATCATAGTTACGAGTCGGGAGTTAGGGAATACGCGGAATTAAACTTACCGAGATTGGTAAAATCGTGAAACAAATACCGCATTCCTCGGTTCCGATGGTCGATGTTCTTTTAGCCTTTAACAACACGAGAGAACATAATCGTAAACTCGTCGTCATGCATTATCATCGGGATCGCATGAATAAACAACAATATGTATTAATTAATAATGATAAATCAGTGCGAATCAATGTCGGGCACGAAATGCATGCTGTTCGTAAAAATAACTTGCGGCGAAATAATTTCATAGTATTTTGTAGGAAATTTCGTGTCGTCGCTTTTTTTTTTTCAAAGAAATGTATACTCGATTGATACGGTCTGGAGGAAAAAGAGGGTAATACAAGGGAAAAACAAAATCCTTCTGCAAGATTTGAAAAAAAAAAAAAAAAAAAAAAAAAAAAAAAAAAAAAAAAAAAAAAAAAAAAAGTACATAGTGTACCAAGGAGGCAACTTTTAAGGCCGAATACGTGGCCTTAATAAAGGTTATTGTGCCATTTTTAAGCCAGGGAAGTGGGTTGGGGTCGGCGCGACGGTGCGCGATGAGCAGGGCATGCATGAACGTTACAATGTTTTTTCCTCTCACTCGAAAATTCTGAAATTTTGCAAGTAGTCTACGAAACACGTCAATTTCCCGATTTTTTTTTCTCAAAAACGGTACTGTGAATCGTACCCAAATTTTGCAGGAAGGTAAATTAAGGGCTCATGTACATTGTGGAAAAATTTGGTCCGAATCGTAACATTTTTAAAGATCAGCGCAACAACCTTGAAAGGCCTACCCCCGCGGTGCACACGATATTTTATACAACACTGCTATGTTTTCCGAGCTTTTAGGACTCGTAGACGAGGAGTAAAAAGTAGTACTTCTAAATTTAACCTAGTCCTAGAACTCTAAGTTCCAGGTATACACTTCTAAGTACAAGTTGCAAGTGTCCTAAGTAAACTTCTAAGTACAAAAGTGCACTTTTAAGTGAACCTCGTCCTAGGACTTAAGGTCCTAGAACTCCAAGTGCAGTCCTGGGATTTAAAAGTACTTGAAAGTACCACTCACTACTTCTCGTCTACTTTTAAGTCTTAAAAATCTTAAGACTTAAAAGTACTCAAAAGTACCACTTTTTACTTCTCGTCTACTTTCAAGCCCTAGGACTTAACCTAGTCCTAGGACTCTGAGTCTCAGGTACACTTTTAAGTACAAGTTGCAAGTGTCCTGAGTACACTTTTAAGTATAAAAGTGCACTTTTAAGTGTACCTCGTCCTAGGACTCAAGGTCCTGGGACTCCAAGTGTAGTCCTGGGACTTAAAAGTACTTAAAAGTACCACTTTTTACTTCTCGTCTACATTCAAGTCCTAAAACTTAAAAGTACACTTCCAAGTGTACCTAGTCCTAGGGCTCTAAGTGTAGTCTTGGGACTTAAAAGTACTACTTTCATCCTCGTTTACAGGCCCTAAAAGCAAGGAAAAAATGCTAGTGTTGTATAAAATAATTGAATAAAGATAAACAAAATTAAGTAAAAAAAAAAGTGATCCACCGTTTTGTTATCTAGCGAAGTATTGACTTTTCCCAAAGTGTTGTTTTAGGTTTCTATTTTTAGACTTGGATTTTTTTTTTCTATATAGGCGTACGATGAAATCGCTATCAGCGTTAGACCAACTACGTTGACGGAGCGCATTTTTTTTAGTAGGGTGTACACTGGAAACGTAGCGATAAACTCGAATGAAATTTTCTTTTTTATACACTCTGTAGTATATTGTGTATATTAATCACGTGAAGCAATAAATGCATTGCCTTTTATTATTTGATAAAAGAAAAATGTAACCTATCAACAGGAGATACCTGGTTTAGACTGCTGAAAAAACGTGACTTTCGGGATTCTTTTTATGAACAAAAAATAAAGCCCTACTTTCCAAAACTTT
Organism: Rhorus exstirpatorius; assembly: GCA_963564615.1. NCBI lineage: Eukaryota > Metazoa > Arthropoda > Insecta > Hymenoptera > Ichneumonidae > Rhorus > Rhorus exstirpatorius. The sequence continues at coordinate 9,923,759 of OY751321.1, forward strand.
GAGGGGAGATGGATTTATTGTGCACACAAAACGAGAAATATTTCTTTTCTCGAAAAAATAATAACTCAAAACGTTCCTTTTCTCGAAATTACTTTTTCCCCGCTTGATTGTTAAGGGAAGGGACAAAATGCAAGTACCCGCGAGGTTGTACTTTGGAACGATAAACTACTACTACTTTTTACCACTTTTTTCATATCGCGGGAAGAGATAGAGGAACTATTCAATCACTCTTCCGTGGTTTTTAGTTACATGATTACCGACCATCGCGAATTAACAAAAAACATTTTTTTTTTAATTTTAATTAGTTTCAACGATTTTTTTTTTGCGCAGTATAACTCGTATTTTTTTTTTTATCAAAATCGTTATTTTTTTTTTTTCAAGTCCGACATATTTTACGATCTTGCTTGGAGGAAGAAAATTTACGAACAAATTTGTTTACAGGATGAACTTTTTTTTCGAGATTTTCATGCCAGAGTATCGGAAATGTTTCAAATCGTTGAGAGTTCACATTTAGAAAAAAATTCTGGACTTGTGCGTGTATATTTGTGTGTGCGCTAGCCTTGAAAAATTCAAACGTATCGGACCCAAATTTTGCACACAAGTGAAGCAGCAAACTCCCATTGTTTGCTTCATTTTTCGTCAAAATTTTGCTAAATAATTTCGCATTTTATGAAACTTTGAATTAAAAAAAAAAAAATAAAAAGTCTGAACGTTCTGACTTTGGTAGATTTTCAGCAACCGAGTTGAAACTTCTTACGCAAATAGGTCAGGGGACAAGGATATTTGGTACTGAATTTCGCGATAATCGACAAAGGGCTTTGAATTTTGTGAAATTATAAATTTTTAAAAAAGATCGCTCTGACTTTCGCAAATTTTCAACCACCGAGTTCCACCTTTCTACACAAATACATTGGGGAAACAAAGATTTTTTTAATTCAACTCGGCAAGAATCTAAAAAGTTTTTTCAAATTTTATGAAATATTGAATTTTTCAAAATTCATTGTAAAATAGTTCGTTTGCTCGAAAACTTGCCACTGGAATGAGCTTAACCCTTTGCGGCATACATTTTTCAGACGAACGGTTTTTTTTACTAAAACTATCGAACTTGTGGTTTTCGGGGTCGCTGATTACGAATTTGAAGTCCGTTTTTGAAAATAAAAAATGGCGGATTCAATATGGCGGACGAATTTTCGAAAGTTCATCGGATTCACTTGAAACTAATTACTCGGAGGTCTTAGGGGTCGCTGATTACGAATTCGAAGTCCGTTTTTTTAAATAAAAAATGGCGGATTCAATATGGCGGACGAATTTTCCAAAGTTCATCCGGATTCACTTGAAACTAGTTACTCGGGGGTTTTCGGGGTCGCTGATTACGAATTTGAAAACAGTTTATAAAAATTGAAAACAGCGGAACCAATACGTCGAAAGAATTTGCAAAGAGATGAATTCTCTGAAATTCTATTATCTTTGAAAATTCTTTCGACGTATTGGTTCTGCTGTTTTCAATTTTTATAAACTGTTTTCAAATTCGTAATCAGCGACCCCGAAAACCCCCGAGTAACTAGTTTCAAGTGAATCCGATGAACTTTCGAAAATTCGTCCGCCATATTGAATCCGCGATTTTTAATTTTTTAAAATGGACCTCAAATTCGTAATCAGCGACCCCCAAAACCCCCGAGTACCAAATTTGGTTGCAATTTACCCCAAAGTTCGTTCGAAAATGATTTTTTTTCTAAAAAATGAACGATTTTTGACATTTATTTATTTATAATTGTTTGTAATTTTGCATAACTGCATGTATCATCATTTTTGTCACATTCCACGATGCTTCTACTATTATAACACAAAGATTCGTGGATGTTACTTCGAAAGCATTAAATCTACCGAGGAAAGTTGCGAATAAAAAAGGTGGGACTCTGGTGTCCCACTATGCCGCAAAGGGTTAAGGAAAACTATACTCGAAAATGAGTTTAAAAAAAAAAAGAAATCAAAAAACGAGTTCGGATTTTCGAAAATTCAAATATTTATCAATATTTTTCGAAAATATTTTTTCTAGCCAGAGTTCCAATTGCTCCGCAAAGAGTTCTACAAATCCTTCTTACAAACTCATTTTGATCCGATAAATAACCACGATACTAACCGCAGGGAAAAGTAAAATAAATATTTGAGAACGGGGAAAATTCGAAATTAGCGCATTGCTTCATTTTATTAATATTTTTTTTTTTTTCATTCAGCGCACAGACTTTCCTCCAGGAGGGAGCCAAAATTCTAAAATCCTCTGACTCGCAGAGCCATATAAAAAAAAAAAGAGGAGGAAGCGATGCGCCAGTTTTTAATTTTTTTTCTCTTTATCATGTTCGGTATTTTTTGTCTCCAAACCATTGGATTATCATTTTTTTTTTTTTATCGAATAGTTTTGTGAAATCAAAGTGTACCGCGGAACGCTCGCATTGTAAAAAATTTGTAAAATGGGCTTGGGCATAAATTTGAATGAACGAATAAGTTGGAAAAAAAAAAAAAAACCAAAAAAATAATTACCAGAGAGCTCTGCGAGGATCGTGATCTCGATGCAACGGGACCTTTTCTAAATGGATTTATGACTCGGGCTTCGGCGAATAATTTCTCCTGATCACCGTCATAGAAGCGTTCCATAAGTTTCTCTTTGTCCCACTTGAAGTGATTCAGAAGAATGCGCGTCGTAGTGGCGGGTATCTGAAAAATCGTTAATCAATCATTTTTCTTTTTTCTTCTTTTGATTTTTTTTTTTTTTTTCTCAAGCCGAACGAAAATTCTCAAATATTCTTTACTTCGACCACGGTGTTGACTTCCTTAATGCAATCGACCATGTGCTGGACAATTTCCTCCGTCGAGAGCACTTCAAAGGGATACTCGTCGGTGTCGCCGGCTCTCTCGCGCGGATTTCCAGCGTCGATTTCCATCGGAAATTCGACATCGTCGCCGCTCGACTCGTTTCCCGAGTCCACCTCGTTGTAGAGTGTCTCCTCCTCGGAATCCATCTCTGCGATTCGCTCGCGCCGGAGACAAACACCTCAGCGAAAGCGAAAGAGACAACCCCTTCGTCGGAGAATCGGTCGATCGGCGTCTCGCTGCTTCAAGTTTCTGGATAAATGTCAACGGATGCCGTGTTTAAAAGAAAAACAAATCGATAAAACAAAAAATAAGGCTCCGCCCGAGCTTTGCGGAGGAAATTTTAACGTGAATCGATTAAATTATTATTACTGTGGAAAAAAAAAAAAGTTAATGAGAAATAATAAAATTTTTTTAAAATATCATTTGAGAATGAACCAAAGTTGCATCATGCTGTAACCAAATGAATAATTTATAGTCGTCAGGAGCAGGAAGAACGTCGATGCGCATGCGAGAAACATGAAAGATCATTGAGATCTAGCCGCAATATGGAAAATTTTTATAGCATAAACTATTTTAGGTTTAGGTACAAGGCTCCGCTCGAGCTTTGTGGATAAAGTTAAACGAGAAAGTAAGAAAATGGAAGAAAAAAAACAGGAGAAGAAATTTTAACGTGAATCGATTAAATTATTATTACTGAGGAAAAAAAAAAAGTTAATGAGAAATAAGAAAAATTTTTTAAAATATCATTTAAGAATGAACCAAAGTTGCATTATGCTGTAACCAAGTGAGTAATTTATAGTCGTCAGGAGTAGCAAGAACGTCGACGTGCATGCGAAAAACATGAAAGATGATCATTGAGATCTAGCCGTAATATGGAAAATTTTTATAGCATAAACTATTTTAGGTTTAGGTACAAGGCTTCGCTCGAGCTTTGTGGATAAAGTTAAACGAGAAAGTAAGAAAATGGAAGAAAAAAAACAGGAGAAGAAATTTTAACGTGAATCGATTAAATTATTATTACTGAGGAAAAAAAAAAAAAGTTAATGAGAAATAAGAAAAAATTAAAAAATATCATTAAAGCATGAGCCAAAGTTGCATAAATCTATGTGCAACATAAATTTTTAAGAGCCGCGACCTACAAACTTGGTCGTCCCATGCGTCGCGAGGACCACGACTACCCGGGTATCTCTTTACTGCTGCAGCTATCTACGCTCGAGTCCCTGCGGAAACTATCAGACCTACTCTTTCTACACAGGTTGTTGTCAGGGACTATAAACTGCCCGATTTTGCTGGAACAGGTTCCCATTCACGCCCCTAGAAGGCCGGGTAGGGTTGTAGGCGTCTTCAACGCGCATACGGCGAGAAATTTTTTCTCATATAGGTCTGCTGTACCCAGGATGACCACAATAGCGAACGGCATAAATGGCATTAGTATTTTTGGGATATCAACAAAGATTCTCTGCTCATCAGTTTCGGATCTGCTGCTTCAATTTGGCTAGTTTCAACCTGCTTCATACTTTTCTACCTGTTTTACTTTAAACTTTTGCGCAATATTGGTTATAATACTATTTCTACACAAGTCAATACTACTAGGATATTATTATTCATTTTTGTATATTAATCTTCTTTACCCGAGTGTTCCACTTGCATATAATAACGTGATAATGTAAAAGGGTTTTTTCCCGTTGAAATAAATAAATAAAAAATTTTTCCAAAAATTATATTGTAGTCAAATGAGTAATTTACAGTCGCTATGTGGACAGTGACCGGAGCGGGAAGAACGTCGATGTGCATGCGAGAAACATGAAAGATCATTGAGATCTAGCTGTAATATGGAAAATTTTTATAGCATAAGCTATTTCAAGAGTTATCGTAGACGGAGATTCGGTGTGAAGCAAGTATCTCAGATCAAAAGAGCGAGAGAACTATGCAGCGTGGATAGAATTTTGTGGATGCAGTCTTTGTCGCCAGGGCCAATTTGAAGCTACGGACTAGTCGGCGAGGGGACACCCAGGCAGGCAACCGGACCTCTCAAAATTTTTAACTAGTCTCGAGATTTGAAGTTTTAAGAATAATTCAAACCATAACAGATGCAAATAATGCATCCGCTCATGCTCATGTAAAAGTTTTACCATTATTTCTTCTTTCGAATTTATCATCAGTTTTTTTTTTCTATGTTGAAAAAATCATTTCTCATTATTTTTCTGCAATATTCGTACGATATATTTGTCTATGTATGCCCCAAAGATAAACGATAGAGAACAAATTTTCTATTTCATAATTTTCATAAAAACAAGACAAATTTCGTCAGGTTTGATGGCGTGACGTCGCAAAGTCTGTCTAGAAGAAAAAGTAGAATATTTTTTGGAGCACGAGACAACGGCATTGCAAGCTCGTGTATTATTCTATAAACAGAAAAGGCCCTCTGAATATCTTGTTAGGTAATTGCCGTCTAGCAAAAAAGATGCGTTGAGGATTTTATAATTTTGTGGCTCGCAAAATCTTAAGGCGATGCATCGAAGCCATTCTCATATTGCCCCTTTTTTTTAATTATGGCATTTGTTTATTTATTTCAAATTTACATCTCATGAAAATTCCGAAAAAAAATCTAAAGAGAATTTTTTAATATTTCATTGTTATCGCAATGGGCTTTTTTACAGTATTTAGCCATAATATTGATCTGTTTTATTTTTTTTTATTTTTTTTAATTAGCTTTCCAATTGTATGATGTCCGTCGCCTTTTACGTATCCCATCCCCTTATACCTTTTAATTTCCATATTCCATCTTATTCCGTGAGAGAGCCCCTCTCCCCCCCCCCCCCCCCCCCCCACCCCTGACCGCAGAGTGTTGTCCGCGACCGATTTTTCCTAACGCACTACTGTAACGCATTTGCACGAGAGCACAGGGAAACTGTTAGTTATGTTAGTTATGTATTACCATCGGAAGCTCAGAAAAACTGCCTTCCGCTCGTTAGTCAGCACACAAGCCAGTGCACGGCTAATCGATTAACGATCCCACAGTATTGGCCGTGACCAATGATGAAATCCGCATTGTTGGAATGCAACGAAAATAGGTTTTTTTAAATTAAAAAAAAATCATTTTCAGTATTGCTGACGTTTTTCTGGCATATTTAGGGCCCCAGGTCGCGAAAAAAAATGTTAAAACGATTTTCGACTTCGAGACAATACTAAAAAAATTTTTTTTTTCAAACTCATTATCATTGCATTCCGATGCAAATTTCAACACCATCGTAACTAATACTGCTCAACTTCGGAGATCGCCGGAGCGGCGCGCCGACTGCGCCTGCACTGCCGTTGATTTAATATTGTTTTGTTCCGGAGCCCTATCGATTTGATATTCCTAGAGCCATGGTCTCATTTTTCATTCTGTCCAGCACCCTACCAAAAACTTGAGCAAAAAGCTGACAAGATCGGTCGCCTCCAAAACTGATTTGGGTTATAGATTTTTTTTATAGCAAGTTTATGAGCAGTTTAAAAGAATCAAATTTAAAAAATTAACGTCAAGCTTGCTCCGTAGAGTATGAAACAATGAAAAATGCTCTCTGAAGTATAAGATGAAAAGACAGCGGTGGTCGTTGGTGCGCAGCTTTGGCCCTTTCCAATATTAAGGGCAAAAAAAATGTTCGATTTTTCACCACTTTTCTATGCGAAAAATATCAGATACAGAATGTTGATATTTGGTATGTTTACTGCGCGTTCGTTATTCAACATTTTTATTCGATATTTTTAACAAAACATGGTATCGGGAGTGAGAGGAGCCACGTATGTCGGTGCGCCGGCGATGATATTCTTCGCTTGCGCAAGTCCCAAGTCCTGGACGGGTGATCCGAAGCAAAAAAAATCAAACATATTTTTACTTTGTACAATATTGTGTATAAGTTGAACTAGAATGAGGAAGAAATATTGAAAAATAAAAAAAATAGTGAGCGATCGAAGGAGATTAGTTTTTTACCAAAAATTTTTGCAATTTTTTGTTCATTAAATAAAAACGTTTGAATATTTTTTGATAATTCTAGTTCATCTTGTACACAATATTGTAAAAAGTAAAAATATGTTTGATTTTTTTGCTTCGGATCACCTGTCCAGGACTTGGTACTTCCGCAAGCAAAGAATATCATCACTGGCGCAACATACCAAATATAAACATTCTGTATTTAATATTTTTCGCATAAAAAATTGGTGAAAAAACGATCATTTTTTGGTCCAACAAAGTAGACCAACCTCCCTTAAGGTAGTTGTGCCGCAAAGAGCGTTTTCTATAGAATCGGCTGAAATTTGGAATACAGTTTCATTAACGTGAAATCTAGGTGGACAAATTATTTCAGATTTTTTTCCCGTCCGGAACGCGAAATAATCACCCTCAAAGTTGGAACTTTTCACACGCGTTCCCCATGTTAAGAATACGGAAACCGCATATTGCTAATTTTAGTACGAAAACCGTTCTATGCATTGTTACAAAAAATTAGCATACGGTAGAAGGATGTTCCAGGATTGATGATAAAAAAAAATCGGAATGATCTACCGTTTAGTTTTTCGGGAATAATTAGTCAAAGTTACCCGCTATCTACGGGTATAGGGCATGAACGGTCAGACTCTCTCTTGTTTCATGCGTGCTCCGCTCACCGCGCGCCGCCGTTTTCGCTTATTCCCCGTCGCGGGTCGCGGCACAACTACCTTAAGCAGTATGGGTCGTGGCAATCATGGGATGGATGAGCGCTTAATATCCGAGTTTCTGATAGTAATGCAACGAAAACTCGGTAAAATATAGCCGCTTGTATCAGCCAGGTTTTTTGCAGTTTCCAGAAATGAAATGAAATATGGAAATTGAAAGGAGTAAGGCTGCGGTGCGTACAATTGTAAAATCTAATAATATAAAATTAAAAAAAAAAAATGGCAATTGCATGAGATAAATAAGATGCAATGAAAATCATCGATCGAAGAAAACCAAATTGAGTATAAGATCATTTTTTAAATCGGAAGACATTTCTACTAGTCTTGTCCTGAATTAATAACTTTGTATTATTCAAGGTCTTTTAGTCGGTAGTTCTTAGCGCTTCGATTTTGATTCTTTCAAAGGCGATAGTCAAGTTGTAACTTCTGATTTTTGTTTTTTTATTTTTATCATCTTATTTAATCATTCTCAGATTCGATGCTTCGACACCGCCAGTCAAGCTCGATCGCGTCATCTCAGTGGCCGTGCTCGTCGCGAATATTGGACTATTTAATTTATCTCAAAATGAATCGCTTCATTTCCTCAGCAATCTGGGGCTTCAGGCTCAATGAAATTTCTTATTTTCAAATTCTATTCTCAACATCCAAAATCATATCCTACAGGTTTAATCAGAATTAACGGTTTTTTTTTTCCAAGTTTTTCAAGTTATTCAGTAAAAATACAATTTTTCCGATTTGCATTCTTTCTAAGAACACTCGACCGAGCTAACCGAGCAATTCAATATCCATTCCCGCTGTTCTACGATGCGTAAAGCAAGAGTTTACGAGTTTTCATTTCAATAGTTTCAAATATTTAGATGGCCGCCATTTTTAAACAAGATAGCGCAACAAGGTCAGACCTACTTAGGCCCGGTTCCACAATCGTGGTTTAAAATTTAAACCTGGTTTAAGTCGCTAAATATTGCCTGCCATTGGCTGAAATCAAAGTTAAACTCAGTTTAACGCTTAAACCACGATTGTGGAACCGAACTACCGTAAAACAGATATAAATTTTTTTTTTTTTTTTTAAATCGCATAAAAAATGTGCAATTTATTGCCCCCGCTAGGATCTTAAAGAGGGAAACTCGTCCAAATTTTATGTCTCTGGATTCGGGATTTCTAGCTCTCCCAAGATTACTAGCTCGGTTTAGGATCTTTACGTGTCATCGGACGAGACGCGATCCTCGATCTCTATGCGGATAATTCATCCACGCGCGATAACTTAATTTGCCCCCCCCCCCCCCCCACCCCTGCCGCTGAGACGTCAACCGTCGCGAAGAAAAACAGTGGGTTTTATTGGCTGTTGCAGCAGACTCGTCGATGTATGTCGCATAACCTCAAACGCATTGGCGACCTCGAGATCGCATTTTTTTTTTCGTAATCTCGATACCGTACTGTCTATCGTAATTATTTCAATTCTAGTAAAATGAACTGGGAAAAAAAAATCCGAAGAAAGCGGTTGATTTGGCTTTTTCTTTTTCATATTCCAGAAATGTATATTTGAAAAAATCGCGAAAAAACCTTATAATTAAAAGAACATTTTTTTTTTCCCCCGATAGCCTTCGTTGGCTTTCGGTAACGAAAGAGAAAACGAGGCTGGGCTCACAATAACGACTATAATCACGTTTTAACGTCCGTACCGCACGGTGACCGACCCAGATATATCGGTTAGAAGCATTTTTTTCTTTTTTTTTTCTCTCTCGACCTGTGTCGATCGGATTCACACGGTTAGCCCCCCCCCCCCCTTCCAGCGCCTCGAATTCGGAGTGCATTCTCGCCCAACGTCCGTCAATTACTAAACACGAGAATACGATCGATTAAAACTCGAAAGAGCCACAATAACGAGAGAAGAGAAGAAAAAAAACCTACGCGAAATTAAATTTAACCCCCTACCCCTTCCCCGCCCGAGTATTTCGAAAAGGAGAAAGCAAGATGGAATGAAAAGAAAAACATTGAAAAAAAACAGGCTGTTTCGATACGCATGACGTCACGGAGTGTAGCTGAGTATAGCGCGCGCTGAGGATTCTGGGAAACGAAAAATTTGTCCACCATTCGATCGATATAGGACAAACCTGTTTTTTTATTGAAGGAAGAAAAAATGAAATCGACAAAGCGACTTGTACGATTTCAGAAACGTGCGAAAAATTGTTTCGAAGACACACGCGCACACACACACACACACACACACACACACGCATACGCGCGCGAGAATAATAACCCCGCGAGACACGAAAGAGACTCTCGTTACTCTCGGGACACGAGAGTACTGAAAAATCAGCTGCTAGGACAGCTCACAGGCTCAACAAAGTTCTCCGGTAGCTGGCGCACTCTGTTGACACGACTGGTCTCACGGCGATGGTTTTTCGCGTGTCTAGGCTCACGCGGAGCTTTATCCGCCAATTGGAAAATTATTCGCGTTACGGTAGGACCAATAAACGCGCGGAGAAACTACGTAATTACATTCCTCGTTTTTTCCAACGTGCTTGGCAAAATTTTTGCCATGAACAAAGAGAGAAACTAAAAAGGCTGGGAGAGAGCGGGAGGGGGGCTCGCGACGAGCGAATACCCGACCTTTCTCTAAGAAACTTAACCTGGACTCGAAGGACTATATTTGTACTGTTGACCTGACGAGTCTGAGCTTTATACTTCACTGTATTAAGATCGATGAAAGGAAAGCACATTTGCAGACATCCACTGATAAAACGATGAACATTCTCAGTAGTCAAATGGATATGTTCGTCAAAACACTTTTTTTAAAATCGCGAACGTTGATCAGCGATATATATATATGTGTGCGCTAAGTGGACGCACACACACACACACACACACACACACACACACACACACACACACACACACACACACACACACACACACACACACACACACACACACACACACACACACACACACACACACACACACACAGTATATTATATCCACGAACCCAAATAAATGTAGAAGCGAAACCCACAAGTTCAAAAACCTGCTAATAATATCTTATTTTTAATCTATATTTATACAGCAGGGTAGTACGAAGGAAATGGTCTTTTTTTCGACAAAGAATTTCGAGACTGAGGGTAAAAAGTTTAGAGTGATTGGAACACGAGCGAACAGTAGTTATATTCCTTCGAACGATTTCAACGAGGCTTTACGATTTGGAGACGGTTTAGGAGTATTCGCGATAACGTTAAACGAGAGAAAAAAAAGAGCACCAATGTAAAAAATGATGATAAAAGAAAAGAAGTTGGCTCCGCGATCGCAAGAAAAAAAAAATTTACCCATCCTCCAGAAAGACGAACGACGAAAGGCGTATTCCACGATAGAACTGACTGAAATCAGCTGTTTTCGAGAGCACAAAGCACAAAGAGATACAGGGGAATCATTCCGTCGCTCCGTCGCGCATACGAGGCCGCGTCTAAAATAACGTCGCGTGCGAGTGAAACATTTATGTCTCTCGTTCGTGACACAATAGGTACGGATGTTTTTTTTTGTTTTGTAATTCCCGTCCTCGAGGTAGGGTCGTTTTGTGAGTGAAAACAAAAATTCATGAGATTAATATTCTCAAGGTTCAATCGTTCACAATATTCGTATGCTTGTGCGTGAAATATCGACGTGCGTCGACAATAATAATAAAAATAAAAAAAATAAAAAAAAAAAGTGTATTCTCCTGATTTTGCACGAGTTTGATCGAGCCCCCGAAACTGCTTCTCGCGCGTACTCGCGAGAATTGTTTACTTACGTGAGAAAAACGGGCTCGCATGTGCGGGTAAATTTTATTAGCAAATGCAAAAAAAAAATCGTCTCTGACCGATGTCGCGACACACGCAGAAATGCACACAACACGAAAACGTCTCGGCGGACGTCCGCAGCGCCAAGTGAACGAAGCAACGTGAGAGAGAGTTGAAAGAGTTTTACGAGCGTATAATATATATATGTATATTCAGTAACATATATCAAGCTGGGAGTGCAACACGGGGGGGAGGGGAGAAACAAACTGAAGCAATTTGATACGAAATTTCACGATTGTTTCGTCGATAAATGGAAATTATCGAGTACTCAATCAATTTGAATATTCCAATGAATTTCGCTAATAGGACCTTTCACACTCATACTCCGTGTTCGTAAATTGACCAATGAAAATATCAAGGACCCGTAAAGAAAAAGTTTCATTTTATATATATATTATACTCTGGACAGGTCTCGAATTAATTTTTTCAGATTAAAAAAAAAAGACGCTGAAAATAATTTTATTTGCGGCAATTCAGCAATTGTGAGTGAAATCGATTAAAAAACGTTATATTCTAAAACGAATTCTTGGGTTTTGTAATAAAAGCAATGCCGATCTGCTTAAAATTTAGCAAAAAGTGCTCGAAAAAATAAAAAATACGACAAATCTGCTGTTTCTATAATGACTACATATTCGAATGAATTTTTTTTAACCCACGTGGCTTTTTGCCTACTTCATACCGGACTAGGATAAGCCGTAATTTAGGTATTAAAAATTTCGAAATTCTTTGAATATTTAAAAAATAAATTCAAACATAAATCGGTGAAAATATAGGTTATGTTTCTCGCTACGGTTTATTCGGGGCTTATTAGCAAGGCGTGCGAGAGAGAGAGATAATACAGAAAGTATTTCCAGTCAAATTCCGACCATGTGAAGAATCCGATTGGCCAATTACAGGAAATACAATTTACGACGATCAATGGGGGAAAGTAAAAAATCGAATTCATATATAGTGATGATAAAATCGAGTAAGCGGTTTTCTACCATAGCGGAAAGAATTACCCAAGAAGCATTGTGTATCCGATTAGTCCAAACGATTTCTTTAGGAATACTTGAGAATGTATTTTTTTTGTCTTAAAAATATTAAGACTTTTGGATGTCTGGACAGCGTGTATTCGAGAAGTTAAGGCCTTGCATGAACAGAAAAGAGATAAATATACGATGTCCTTGAGCCGACTCAGCGTAACCCCCAAAGCCTCGAATGTACACAAGCGATGGTCAAATAAAAGATCACGAATAGAAGGAAAAAAAAACATACGTACCATCAGCCATGAGTGTGAGAGAGCCAGATTATCAGGTTATGTCCCGACAAATTCTACCTTTTAGGTTCTTTTTTTTATTTTTTTGCGAAATTAAGAAAAATAATGAATTAATACTTTATTGACGTGCGGGCCTGATCGTGAATCTTGAACGAAATTGTATGCTTTTTTTTACGTTACGATGAGCGAGAGTCTCGTGTCTCTCTTACGCTGATAATTTCGGGGTGAAAACTTTCAGCGAGAGCCGTGTGTGGTGCAGAGAAAATGTCACTGTCTCTCACACCACACACACACACACACACACACACACTGTCCCACCATCAATAGCTTGAAGTACTCGCCTTCACGAATGCTCAATTTATCCTTTTCGAGGATATATATACTTATTATATACATTTATACATATATATTTTTATATCAAAGTCATTAAAAAATAAAAAAAGCCCATTTGCTCTATCCGGGCCTTATTTTCGATTGGATGCTTTTTTCATAGCTTTGAATTTCGCGGCATCGAATCACGAGTGAATCGGAGCGCTCTACCTGTGCGGGGATTTCGATGAGAAACATCAGGCGCGATATGAATAAAAAAAAAAATCAAAAATATGCGGGGAAGACTTTATAAAACTTATTTGTTTCTAGAAATGTCTCAGGTTAAATACGTAAATTCAACGACAACGGAATCGCGCAATGACGTGTAATCCTCCCAAAGTGAACGATTATTCGTTTCTCGAGAAAATCGGAAACGGAAGTTATTCCACAGTTTACAAAGCATTCAAAAAGGTATATATAGATTTATATATATATCACGCGCCTCGGTGTCAACGGTCGCGCATGAAAAGTTCGTTATGGGAGATCTTTCTTTTTTTTTCTTCTCCCTCTCTTACCGATAGGACGGCTCGCGGGAAGTTGTAGCGATAAAATGCGTCGAAAGCTCGACGCTCACGAAATCGGCTGTGGAGAATCTCGTTACGGAGATCAATCTTCTCAAGGTCCTGAAGCACGAGCACGTTGTCGAGATGAAGGATTTTTTCTGGTCGGATGGGTTCGTGGACGATAACCATATTATGTTTATAATTTTTATTTTTAATTCACAGGATTAAGGATTCTCGGAGTCGGGAATTAAATATTGTAAAAAATCTTAAGGATATTTTGTGCTTGCATTCTCACATTCAAAAATAAAAATCACTGTGAATTATAGTGGATCCCGATGAGCTGGAAATTCAAAAGTTATTGATAAATAAGTTACAAGCAAAATTGTTGCTGACTGAATATTCAAAAAAAAAAATATTATTCTTTTTCATAAATTCATAAATACCCTTTTTCATAAATACCTGCATGCATGATTCATTACACGCAATTATTCCTATAAATTCGTCTCAATCGTTTGTAATATTAAAAAATTGAATTTTTTTTCTATGCTGCAATGAGATCGTTCCATTTTTAATTATTTTTAACAATTTTATGATATTTATTGAATAACCCGTGTGCGAAATAAATTATTTAAATGCCACAATGACGAGATTTACGAATGCTTAATACTTTTTTTATTAAAAAAAATACTTAATAATAATAAATTTATTTAAAAAGTTTCGAAATTTTATAACTCGTGTATTCAAAAATTTCCACATCCAAATCTAGTTATCATCGATGCGAATGTTACCAACACTTTTACCAAAAGTTTACGCAAGGTTTGGAAAAAAACAAAATTCTAGCATTCACTGTGAAGGAAAAAATTCAACAATCCCTGCTCAAAAGTGGCACGGTTACGACAATTTACGAAATTTTTTTTGCTGAAATTTGGATCATGTACTTGGGGAAGAATCGATCGAATTGACAGAAATTAAAAAAAAATATTTCGATAGATATATCTTCCCTTTAATGATTTTAAAAACTGTAACAGCTGTATTCATGAAATTGGCCAATATCCTTAAGAAAGGTTCCTCAAAATTTACAACATTTTCTCAATTAAAATTGAATCTGAGTCTTGGAGGAGATTTTGAGCCCCGAAGATGCTTAATTCTAGAAAAAAATGCACTGGGGTATTTTTCTATCCCAGCCCATACTTTTGTTTGGTTGTGCCCGAGAAACATTATGAATTTTAATATTTTTTTACGATCAGACGGAAAAGCAGGTTAAATTAAAAATGGCGCGGGGTTAGCGGTTACCCCAGTGTGTACATAATGAATAAATTACACAATCTTTTCCTCTTTACACTCTTCCTATTTATTTATAATATTGTATAAAGGCTATAGGATGATAAGCATTAATGGGATGCCCCCGCACGAATTGCGTTGATTTTTTTTTTCAGTAGTTGCTGTCGATAAAAGATTACGATTATACGATTTTCCAAGTTTCAGCCCTTAAAAATTTACCCTTAGGGAATGACAATTTATTTTCGAAAAATCGAAAAAAATTCATATCTTTTGAATGACTCAACCGATTCGACTGAAATTTTGATATATTGTAGATATAACTATAGTACATTTGTAAAAAAAAATTGCCAACTCGAGAAAAAATTTATAACCTCAAAAAAGAAAAGGTTTTATTTTTCATTTTTTTTTAATCAACTTTGTAATTTTGGTGCAATCATCAAAATTTTTGCACACGTGTTTTACACTATTTTACATAATATATAATTTTTTTCCCGGCGCGTCATAATAAAAAAAAAATAAAATCTCCAAAAATATTTTTTTTTCGAGGTTATGTTCATTGTACACTTACGAAAATTTTTGTACGCGTATTATACTCTATTCGATATAGTATATAATATTTTCAGAATTTTTTCCGGATGCGTCATAGCTAAAAAAAAAATAAAACGTCTAAAAATATTTTTTTTTCTTGAGGTTATGTTCATTGTTTGATACCTAGCCAAGTATCCTCTCCACTGTGCTGCTACGTTATCCCCACCAGCAACAATGCACTGACGACATTAAGGCCGCGGTCCGAATTGCGCTTACAGAGCTTAAGGCCTATGCTGAAGCACGCGCGTTGGCACTCTAAGCGCGCTGTGAGCGCAATTCGGACCGCGGCCTAAGGTTGTTGTGACGATACTTCAAAATGATGCCATGCAGACCAAATTTTTCCACAATGTATATAATTATTTTGCTTACGTTCCTGTAAAACTTGGGTACGATTGACAGTACCGTTATTGAGAAAAAAATTCGGAAAGTTAATGTGTTTCGTAGGTTAACTGCACCTATGATAGATAAATTCTGATAATTTTTGCAGTATTTACGTAATATCTGACAAGAAAATGGTGCCAATGAGCTGAAAAATGCAATACGTTTTAAGAGACATTACCTGGATATTCTGTAAAAATTTCAGAATTTTTGACAGTACCGTTTTTAGAATATTTATAATGAAAGAGAAAAAGGACCCGCTCGACCGTGAGCGGCGCAAAATTGTATCGTCGATGCATTCCCCGCGCTCACCGCGCGCGGACTCCGCCCGACCCCTTGGCTGAGTAACCAGTACAACAACCTTAAAATAGCTGGCGTTCAAAAAGTTCAAAAAGGTTTCTCAAACAATTAGTTTTCATTTCAGACATTACGACTTGACGGTGAGAGCCTGAGAGCATATACATTAGGGTGGTCAGGACCCCAAAGCGACGGAACAATATAAAAAAAAAATTAAAAAATAAAAAATAAAAAATATTAAGGTGGTCCTTAAAAAGGTCATTTTTGAATTTGGACCGTCCGGTCACCCAAATCGGCTCCAAATAATTCAACAATCAGTCCCTTATTTTTTTTAGATTTTTATCTCAACCTGATGTGCCCCCTAAAGGGTGGATTTTCGCATTAAACCCTTTCAGCGGTACATCAAATATACGCCACGGATTTAGATGTAATTTGGTATAGGGGGATGAGTTTCTTGGGTCACTGTTTACGAATCTGAACTCGAAATCACAAAATTCAAAATGGTGGGTCCAATATGGCAATATTGAGTGACTTTTGGGATTTCGGGCCACCACATTAGATCTGCCATTTTGAATTTACAAATTTTGAGTTCAAATTCGTATTCAGCGACCCAAGGATCTGCCCTATACATCAAATTTCATCTAAGCCCGTTCGGTAGATTTAATGTGCCCTCTTGGGGGCACAGGTTAGAGTTAAGGGCGGATTTCTCCAAGCAAACCCTTTCAGTAAGGAACACATCAAATCTGCCGAACGGGTTTAGATTAAATTTGGGATACGGGGGTTTCTTGGGTCGCTGAATATGAATCTGACCTCAAAACTTGAAAATTCAAAATGGCAGATCCAATATGGTGGACCAAAACCCCAAAAATCACTTGATATCACCATATTGGACCCACCATCTCGAATTTTGTGATTTCGAGTTCAATTTCGTAATCAGCGACCTCGAAAACCCCCGAGTACCCCGAGTTTTATCGAAATCAAATGACTTTTTGGATTTCGGATCCATCATATTGGATCGGCCATTTTGAATTTTCGAATTTTTTAGCTCAGATTCGTAATCAGCGACCCAAGAAACCACCCTATACCATATCACATCTAAATCCGTTGCGTAGATTTGATGTACCCCTGAAAGGGTTGAATGCGGAAATCCATCCTCTTGGGGGCACGGGTTAGAGTAGAGATAAAAATCTGAAAAAATAAGGGAATTATTTTTAAACTATTTGGAGCCGATTCGGAGGGCCGGACGGTTGAAATCCAAAAATGACATTTTCAAGGACCACCCTAATATATATGTTTGATAATTATACTTTTTATTAAACTATAACGGACTCGAAAAAAAATTCTGAAAAATTATATATCATGTTGAATAGAGTTCGACGAGTGTACAAAAATTTTCGTAATTGTACAATGAACATAACCTTAAAAAAATATATTTTTAAACATTTTATTTTTTTTTTTAGCTATGACGCACCCGGAAAAAAATTCTGAAAATATTATATATTATGTACAATAGAGTTCGACACGCGTACAAAAATTTTCGTGATTGTACCAAAATTGCAAGTTGATAAAAAAAAATGAAAAATAAAACCTTTTCTTTTTTGAGGTACAAATTTTTTTCCGAGTACGAATTTTTTTTAGCATATAAAAATTTCAGCCGAATCGATTGAGTCATTCAAAAGATATGAATTTTTTTCGATTTTTCGAAAATAAGTTCTCATCCTCCAAGGGTAAATTTTTAAGGGCTGAAACTTGGCAAATCGTAATATTTTATCGATAACAAATACTGAAAAAAAAATCAATGCAATCCGTGCCGGGGCATCCTACCCATGCTTATTCTCCTATAGCGTTTTCGTATAATTTTTGTCTGAAAAATTTCCTGTAGTATCTTCATGTTCATTTTTAAGATTGCGGAAATCACAGGTGATTTTGTCATCGAGGAAAAAAATATATTTTATTAATATAAAAAAAAATATCAAAATTTAATTCCTCCTAATGAAATCATTTTTTTTATCGAAAAAAATTCATGGATCATGAATAAAGTTCTATTAATTTCGATCGATCGAATCAATTGGACTCTTTTTTTTTTTCCGAGTAATAGGGTGGATTCACTGGTGAATGATCGACTAACTGTTAATAGCCACTGCAATGAAATAATATTAATTAATAGAAGTGTTTCGCTAGCAGTACACAAACAGTTCCAATTCAATCTCAAATATTCCCCTGACATCGATGGTGAATTCGCTTTTACTGGGTTTTTCGTTTCTGACGCTTGGATATACCAGATCTTATAACGCATAATACAGTCTTGAGATTCGAGTGTCAATTTTTTAGACAACGATTTTTTCCACTCAATAATTAATAATCGAGTTTCATTTAATTGCTCATTACTCAAAGAACTTGTAATTACAGTTCATTCGATTACTCGTTCCATTACTTCGAGTACTTGTAATTAAAAACTCTTTAAGTCCTCGTTAGCTTGAATATTTTTAATTCGTGTCCAAAGTAACTGATGCAAAGTAATCAAATTAATAATTTAATTCCGTCAATGTGATTCATAATGTCATTAAATTACTCCGAGTAGCAATTTAAACACTTTGAAGCAATGAGCAATTGATTGTAACTTTATTGCCAAAGCTTAAAAATATCGAATAATTTAATGTAACCTGATCACAAAAACCGAAAGTAATGGGCAATTACGAAAATGATCCATTACTGTTGTAGTCATTTACTAGCGATTGGGACATACCAAACTTGTTTTCGTTTGTATCCCCATTCAAATATTGTTTGGCCTTTTCTTTTTCTATTTCGTTTTTTTTGTTTTTGTTATTTACCCCCGGTTACCAGGTATTTTACCTATATAATAAGTAAGTAACTCACTGTTCTCATTTTTTATTCGCGAGCCAGTCCCTCCCCTGTTGCGGTCGCAGTCAATTATCCCTATACTATATCGCATTTACACGAGGTCACGGGGAAACTGCGGAAAACCCGTGCCGATGTATATTTATATATGGGCCATTCCATGCCAACCTGGACAGGCTGCGACGACCCTCACCCTCTTTGATTTTTTCAAATTATTTTTCCTCGTTCAGTAGACTCAAAGAAATACTTGTGATTTTTTTTTGTATTTTATTCTCAAGTGGTTTTGACTCCGGAAATTTTTGAAAATCCTACATTTGAAGTGACCGCGGAAAAAGGTTCACGCCCCTGTATCTCCGGTTCCGCTGGTTGGATTGAAAAAATCAAACATAAAATTCATTCGAAATCAGACGTAGTTTTTCGAAAAAATATATTGAGAATGATAATTTTTTTTTTCAACGGTCATCTCGTCGACTAAACATCGAAAACCGGATTTCCGTCCGGTATGACATGATTGATTTTTCTGAAAAAATTATTCGTAAAAAAACAAACATTTTCATGTACGACTGATCGTAGGCTTCGGATTCCTTCGATTTTTTTTTATCGAATTTCAAAAAAAAATTTGAAACTTAAAATGTCTTCGATTTAAAAAAATTTTTTTTTCCTTGTTTAGTAGACTCGAAAAAACAATTGCGGTTTTTTTGGATTTTATTCTCAAGTGGTTTTGGCTCCACGAATTTTTGAAAATCCTACATTTAGGATAGGATTTTCAAAAATTCGCGGAGTCAAAACCACTTGAGAATAAAATTAAAAAAAAAATCACAAGTATTTCTTTGAGTTTACTGAACAAGGAAAAATAATTTGAAAAAAATTTTTTAAATAAAAAAAAATAAAAAAATCAATTAATAAACACATCTACTGCTGATGGTTAACTTTTGGGTGAGCGTCAGAGCCGCATGCCAACCGCGTACTTATCGCTATCGATTGATTTATCTTTTCCTATCCTACAATCTACGGCATATACGAACTATGTGTTGTTTATGAATTTTTTTTCAAACCTATGGCGCGTGTTGTCCGCATGGCAATCACTTCTTCCATAATGCACAACTGTATCGCAATTTGCACGAGGATACGGGGCAACTACGAAAAACCGGGCTTATATACAAGCCGCAATTTCTTATCGAGGCTTCGGTTGCATTGCCACCAGAAGCTCAGAAAACTATGTCTCTATAGAGACATAGAATTCTCTATTCTTCTATTCTAGAACTAGTAACGACGCATATATGCGCACATTGCATAAATTTTGATGGATTTTGACAAAACTTGACACCCCGAAGCTGTTCGAGTTCGCTGCCCTGATAGACACAGTGGTAGAAACGGTCGCAGAAAGCAGCTTTCTGCTTTCCGCACAGAGCTGCATAAAGCTGCTTTCTGCGACCGTTTCTGCCCCATGTCTATCGGAGTGATTAGGAATCGGAACTCGAAATTGCGAAATTCAAAATGGCGGATCAAAATGCAAAGTCACTCGATTTGCATGAAACTCGATATTCGAGAATTTTCGAGGTCGCTTATTACGAATCTGAACTCAAAATTGAAGAATTCAAAATAGCGGAGCCAGGATGACGGATAAAAATGCAAAAAGTCACTTGATTTGGATGAAACTCTGTACCCGAAGGTTTTAAAGATCGCTGATTAAGAATCCGAACTCGAAATTGAGAAATTAAAAACGGTGGATCCGGTATGGTGTAGTAAATTGCAATCAGTCCGCCATTTTTAATACGCCATCCTGAATTTCTCAATTTCATTTTGACCCCGTATTCGTCATCGGCGACCCAAGCACACCCCCCCCCCCCCCCCCCCCATGAATGAGCCTTTATGGGGAATACGAAATTATTCGATCCTACTAGTTTTCGCACGAAACATTGATTTCGGGTCCATCGGCTGACCGGTTAACCAACTTGACCAGCTTAAACCAAATTAACTAACTCAAGTGATTCATCCAACTTGACTTGACTTTATATAAACTCAACTGACCTACCTGACTCAACTGAATCAACTAACGGAGCCTAGCTTCACTAAATTAACCAAACTTTATGAACTTAACTGCACTAAAGTAACTCGATATAATTAAACTTAAATTCGCGTATTCAGGCGCATCTACATCGTGATGGAATATTGCGACGGTGGTGATTTGTCGAGTTTAATAAAAAAGAGGCACAAACTACCGGAGAACATATGTCGCAAGTTTTTGCAACAATTGGCGCTAGCGTTGAGATACTTGCGAGAACACAACGTCTGTCACATGGATCTCAAGCCGCAGAATCTGTTGCTCGTCAAAAAGCCCATTTTTACGCTAAAGGTTGGAGGTGCGTCATAAAAGGATTATCGTCCCGGCCAGTCGGCCATTATTAAAAAACAAAAAAAAACCAATGCATTGGATAAAAACAAAAATTGAAAGAAAAAAAACGAAATGGGGGAAAACAGTTTTGTTTTTTTTTTTTTTTTTTTTCAGACTTTGGTTTTGCTCAGTATCTGGCGAATTCGGAACAAAAATTTTCCATACGAGGCTCGCCTCTCTACATGGCGCCTGAGATATTATTGCGTCACGAGTACGACGCCCGCGTCGATCTCTGGAGCGTCGGTGTCATTATGTACGAGTGCCTGTTCGGCAAGGCGCCCTACTCGAGCAGCACCTTTCAGGAATTGGCCGAAAAGATCAAAGACTGTCGACCCATTGAGGTATATTCGCGTATACATTTTTTCAAAATTTTTCTTTTTTTTTTTTCAATAAAAATATGAGAAACGATAATTGTGAGATCTTAAGACTTTTAAAATTAATTTTATTTTTCTTATTTAAAAAAAAAAAAATTTTATTTATTTTTTTTAATTTAATTTAATTTTTTTATTTTTTGAATTTTATTTTTTGAATTTTATTTTTTTTATTTTTTTAATTATTTATTTTATCGTCGTTAAAAGTTGCCAAAAGGATCTCACGTATCGTCGGATTGCAAAGATTTGTTGCTCTCGTTGCTGAAACACGATCCCAAGGAACGCATGAGCTTTGAACAATTTTTCAATCACGATTTCTTGGATCTCGAGCACGCACCGACCAGAGACAATTACGAGAAGGCCATCGAGCTGATCAACAAAGCCGTGAAAATGGACACAGATAAAAATATTCCAGATGCATTTCATCTGTATTGCGAAGCACTGAGATATTTCATTCCGCAATTGACAAGTACGAGAATAAACGCTAAATTTTTTTTCCATAGTTCATAACAGAGAGCTCTGTTCCACCCGTGATCTGACCACGAGATCCGGCGATCATTTTGAAACTTTTTTTTTTCATCGTCAAGTCGACTGAAAGAGAAAAGAGACGTATTTTTTCGTTTTTTTGTTTTTGTTTAGGCAAAAAACGGTATTTTTGAAATTTATTTCTATCGACAAAATTGCCTGTACGAGAGAGTTGATTTACTTCAAACTCAATCATATGTTCGGCACCTGAACAGCGGCAACACTGTAATTCAGTAACGGCCACCAATTCTTTGGGGCTCATGACGACTTTTTTTGTTATTATTTCGCAGATATATGATCGAGGATGATTGATTTAGTTGATTTTTTTGAAAATGAATTGATCGAAATTGGCTTCCGACACTAATTTGCCTCTCCAACGGTATATCGTTTATCCTTCAGGTTGACTTATGGCCTGTCGCGCGACTCTATAACCTCTATCTCAAACTGCCGTACAGCTGGCTGATTCGGACCGGACTACGGGAATCAAAAAAATTTTGGAAACGTAACCACTCAAAATGAATAAAATTAAAAAAATATGATATCCGACGCACTATTTTTATATATTTGATGATTATTTATTAAATGCGGGCTATATAATTTTGATAACCTGATACCGATACCGATGGGGGCACCTCTGCCTTGCCCTGTCGAGCTTATGGCTCCTTCATACACTGGGCGCATAGTTTTTCTGTTCATTTACGGAACTAATAGTTTCTGTTGATTTCGCAACCGGCCCAGTGTATTTGGGGAGAACCTACATGTTTTAGGTGGGTTTCGAACCACCGAGCTCGCAGAAAAAGCATTTGGAAAAATCCATTGGTACCGGCCGCGGGATCGAACCCTGGCCGCCTGTGTGGCAGTCCAGAGTTGGACCAACTAGGCCACTGCTCGCTCTCTATAATTTTGACAATATCTACTATATATTTTATTTTTGAAGGTTGGATTCAGGTCGGATTTCCAGACAAAAGTTTTCTGCCGAGTATCATAAATATTCGTGAATTACTCAAAATATTCATTAAAAGTACAAAAAAAACATATTTCTGTGCAATATTCAGGCCTTTTACATAATAAAAATCACTTTTTAAACAATCTAACAATAAGTGTATATTATGCATAAAAGTTGTGAAATTCTAAATTCGCCCTGATTTTTTTGGGATTGTACAGCCCGTACATCCTTAGAAGGATGTTCCTCTGACTACGTTTCCATCGAGGGTTAGAGTCGGGTTAGGGTTGAGTTCGTGTGCGCGGCTTAGCGATGGAAACGCCTCGGGTCGACCCAAACTCTACCCAATAAAAATTTAGGGTAGGGTCGAAATAGACTCCGGTGAAAACGGTTAAGGAGGCTTCTGCGAATAGCACTTTAGAAGACAAAACCATAATATCCATGTATGTTGGAGATCGAAATATTCTAAAGCAGTTAGAAAAATGAAAACGAACTCCACGGTGTAGAAACGGACGATGTGAATAGTACACTTATTTTCATTAATTTTATGCGTTAAAAATAGAAGATTACGGAAGAAAAATGATTTAATCTAGTAAATCAAACTCTGATGAATCATCGTAGAAAAAAAAAAACCACACCTTACCGCAATAAATTGAGAAAAAAAGTTAATTAAACGAACCTAAAACGAGTGGTTACGAGCTATGCTAATAGGGAGCGTGACAACGTCGCACATTGTGAGCTAGGGGTGGTAGGGCCTGCAGAGCGAACATAACCTTTTGCCCTCGCCATAAACGTATTTGACCATAGCAGCGATGTGAGATATTTTTGCATCCTCACAGCTTCAAAAAGCTTTGTTTTCACAGCTCCAAAAAGCTTTGTTTTCGTAAGAAAAAAAAAAAAAAAAAAAAAAAAATGGTATCGGCATTTTCAAGCTAGAGTGCTTAAAATGTTCAGAATAATCAGAAAAACACGTTTGTGGAAAAACAAAAAATTGGTGTATTCACGTATTCGTTCCGGCAAAGTACAAACGACTGTTTCTAGAAAACGCAATAGCGCTCTAATTTTTCAAGAATTTGAGATTCCATGAGATTTTGAATTTTCCAAAAAAATGTCTGTGATGATTCTAACTTTCGTAAATTTTGAGACAACGGGCTAACAGTTTTGCCATAAATACAGTATCATAGAAAAGCAAAGGATGGTTGGTATATTGAATTCATGAATTTGGCGAGATAGGTGCAACAGTTTAGATCTTAAGAAGTATAGCTTGAAAAAAAATGCCTGTTATTGCTTTAACTTCAGAATATCATTCAGGAATCTTTCATATTGAATTTGACAAGATTCGATAAAAATTAATCGTCCATTCGCTCTCGCTCGTTGCTTACGTTCGTTTGCCGGTTATCAATAACAGCTGATTTCGGTAAATCAGCGGTACCAACCTCGTCACTTGTGCGACGTTGCCACGCGCTTCGCTCGATACTCGCCCATGGGTTAGGCTATATTTTTCTCATCAAAACTAGATTGGCAATACGGTCAAAACGTGATTCGTAAAATACAAATATAAATAAACAATATTCTCTGCTTATACTTTATACAATGTCAAGAGAGATAGTATAGAGCATTATGCCATGTAAATTCGATTTTTTCAAGTACAGTCTCTGGTACACAATTTGACCGCTAGGTTTGCTGGTATCTACAGGTCTCCGTGCGATAGACAAAAATAGACATCCGCTTTTCGCTTTATAACCAGAGCCAGCCCTAATCAAACAAGATAGGAAGAAGCTCTACGCTGTGCCCATGCTACTTGTACTTAGCCTCAATGCAACTACCCGTTATTAAAATCCTTGTAAAACAATATAAATCCGAGTGAAATGCATGTTTCCTGAGTCCAGTCAATGGAACATGCCGTTGAATCATTTTAATCCAATTACTACAGCTAATTTCTTTTTATTTTTGCCTCTTTTATAATAATTATATTTGACAATGCAGTTTATTCAGGATTCCATGGTTATCAGGACGGGTTTTACTCAATTTCGTACATTATTTGTATAGAAGACTCCGCTCTGCAAATTTACCGAATTTATTATTTACCGTAACTTTGATGCCGTAGATCTTGTCTATATATTGATGAAAATATCAAGTATTGGCGTGTACACTTTTCTAAACATAACCTCAGCATTAGCCATCAGAAATATGCAGCTCGCGTGACGATTTTTTAGGTTTCTGCTTACGCTTGAATATTTTAAGGCGCCATAATATCGTAATTCACAGTATTGTCACTAGGAGTCGCATAGCAAAACACTCGCTGAAAATTAAAGAAAACCAAATGCTTGGATGATGGCAAAAGTGAAAAGTAAAATGGCACAATTGACTTGATTCTGAACCCTATAGACGGAAACGTAGTCATTGACGTTGTTATTGCACAATGCCAAAAAGATCACGTAAACTTTGGAAACAAATTCAACCGGCAAAATTATATTTAACAATTCTTGATAAAACTATTAACATTATTATTTAACCGATTAAACGAACTTACCTGTTGTGAGGTTCTATCGTAATTATATCTGATGTCTCGTTCGAGAGACATACTTATGTAATCTCGAGAACGAGACGATGATATAATATATATTATTTATTCAATAAAGCAAGTAAACAGTGATCACCAATGCCAAGAATGCTTTTTAACCTCACTGCCTAGAAAGCACAAAAGTCTGAAAGACCTCTTAAAATCGTCCTTGATCAAACTGACGACTATCGACATCGATATCTGTTGAGAGATACTGATTTTTTTTTTTATAGATAGATATGTCCACAATAAGTTTAGCCCCAAAGTATCCGTAGGTTCTGCTACACCGTTTTCGAGAGAGAAAAAAGTTGAAATTCGGGCCATTTAGCACAGTTTCTTATGGCAGATCGTGAAATTAGACGGAATTTCAAAGTCAATGAGCGCAGATGACCTGTTTACATAGCAAAGTAATTTTTGCATGTCATCAGAAATATTCTCAGGATGCCTCCTGCGAAAATTCAGAACCTTGAACGACACCGTTAATTAACAATAAATAATAATGTGAATGAAAAACGCGATTTCTTGTTATGAATCGAGTTCGAGTCATAGCTACGTCAAAACAAATGCCAAACGCAACATGCCCCACACGTCACCCACGTCCGTGCCGTACATTCCCCTTGCCGCGCGCACGAAACACTCGACCCTCCTTAAGACGTCTTTCTGACTTTTGTGCTGCCTGAGTCTTTGTAAATTAATTACAAAACTAACCTATAAAGTCAGTTACTTTTTGCATTCT
Source organism: Rhorus exstirpatorius (assembly GCA_963564615.1). NCBI lineage: Eukaryota > Metazoa > Arthropoda > Insecta > Hymenoptera > Ichneumonidae > Rhorus > Rhorus exstirpatorius. Next base: position 9,950,218 of record OY751321.1, read on the forward strand.
TCTGTGCGTCCTATTAATACTTCTGTAATCTCAATTATACATAACTTCGGGATTAAAAAAAAAATACTTTGGTCAGCGAGTATAACTTTTTAAAATTTTAATTTTCCACGGTTATGACTAATATGCATGAAACCAATGAATATAACGTCTGCAGATGGTCAACCGAAATTTTCAGCAGACTCCATACCAGACTCATTACGCATTGTTGATGCAGCCTGATGTGAATTCCAGAAAACTCTTGGAATTAAAATATCCCCTTAGAAGTCTTAAAGACTTCGTTTTATCATATTATCATCATCATAAGTATCATATTATAGTCATATGATACGTCAAACTCCTGTATAATGCCAATTGATATAAATATTTATACATATAAATTACCATTTAATTGTGTATGTCTATCTATACGACATTAACTTCGGGTGCCTCGTTGTCGCAGATGAATCAGATCCACAGAGGAAAAGGGTACTGAGGTTGCGAGTAAACGATTACATAAATCGAGCAGAGAAGCTCAAGCAGCTATACGTATTGGACGACAGTCGTCCAATGGCGGAAATATCATCGAAATGTATCAATAAGGACGAGAAGGGCTCAACGTTACAAGCTGTTCCGAAACTCGTGGGAACAGCATCGTTTCCCTACCACGAATTATGTATGTATATGTATATCTTTTTTCTTAGATCAGATATAAGTCATAATTCGTGCATTTAGATGTTTGGGAAGACCGGTGCATTAAGGCTGATCCAACAGTGAGTAATTGGTATCTCTCTGTCACGTACAAACGTTTCTGAGTAAAACATATTGCTCCGAGTAAATTTTGCCATGACTACTACGAAGTGCTTGGAGTACTTTTGGAGAGATCACATGGTTGGACTTGATATTTATATATATATTTTTTTATTTTTTAGTATATGAAACAATGTTGCATTGACCTACATTACTCAAGGACAGCGGGAGTCATCCATTTGACGTCATGAGTACAATAATAATAGATCAGGGACAGTCGAGAATGCCTTATCCAAACAGACTGACATGAACCAAAAGTTGAATTTCAATGAAAATCGCGAAAAATTCCTGAATTTTTTGTTTTTCCGTAGATGATGAAAACATTTAATTAAATTCGCGAATTACGAAAAAATATACTTAATTGTACTAGGGATACCGAAGGCTTGGCACAACGCAGCCTCCCACCCAACCCAACCCAAACACCTCCCTAGCAACTTTTTCTAGGCAACGGCCCAACCCAAACACCCAAAACAAACTGTTTTCCTAGCAACAGTTGATATTAGGCACTAACACAATCTCAACACAATCCGCAACACAATCTCCCTAGGAATGCTTCCTAGACACCGGTCGAACCCAAACACGCAACCCGAACAATCTCCCTAGCTACGGTTGCTAAGTACCGGTCGAACACCAAAACCTTATCCAAACTATTTCCCTATATAGCAACGGTCGCTAGGCAACGGTCGAACACTGACACCCAACCTAAACTATTTTCTTAGCAACGGTTGCTATATCAAAACAAACGGTTGCTAGGGAGAAATTCTTGTACATGGCGGCGGCGAGATATATCGTTCTATATTATATAAATATATCAAAAACCGACAGAAGTGGACGCGCGGTCGGTGCGCGACTCTGGCGATCTCCCATGTTAAGCAGTATTGGTCGAGGCCACTACTTGGATGGGTGACCGCTTAGCCGTGCACTGGCTTGGCGCGCCGACTACCGAGCGGGAGCCAGTTTTAATGAGATTCGGATGGTAACATATCGGAAACTCAGTAAAATAAGGCCGTCTGTATCGGCATGGGTTTTCCGCAGTTTCCCCATGTCCACGGCGAATGCGATACAGTGTAGCTAAAATGCAGCTGCGGATGCTACGGAAGTTAGGTTAGCTTAGCGAAGTGCGGGCGTGGAGCGGTAGGAGGAATCAAATGGGAAGGGTTAATACGCAAAAACCCGCAAGGGTATACGTTGGAGCACAATAAAAATTAAAAAAATATAAATATATCGCCGCCGCCATGTCAAGAATTTGGTTTTGTGAAATCGGTCAAATTGTGAAAATTGTGAAATCGGTCAAATCTTACTGCCAGAGGGGCTGAGTTGGGTTGGGTTGGGTTCGCATAATATTTAAATAGATTGTGAAATCGGTCGTAATATTTTGTGAAATTGTGAGATCGGTCATATTAATTATATAAATTATGAAATCGCCGAAATCTTACTGCCAAAAGGGCGTACTCCTCCGCAAACAGTAAGATTCTTCCGATTTTAAAATTTCTTCGAGTTGTACTGCCACAGGGGCGTAAACGACGAACTTTTTACGGTGGACATACGCCTCTCTGGCAGTAAGATTTGACCAATTTCACCATTTATTCGAGTTCTCACTGCCATACGGGCGTAAGCGCCCTGGCACTTACGCTCGTTTGGCTGTAGAAATCTCTTTCCCGTAAACCCGCCAGGTATAGCGCTTACGCCCTTCTGTCAGTAACCCGCTTTTTCTTATTTCTCATTGAAATGAGTGGCTCCTATTCATTTTTTGATTTCGTCTTCGAACAGGCCCAAAACATTATTTGAAGTTTTCTCGTGAAAAGAGTGGCAATACGTCAGTCTTCGCGAAGAATTTAAAAACGGAAACGAGTTCTACGATGAACAGAATTGTTCAACATTGAACAGTGTTTAGGCGCATGTTTGCATATAAATGTGTGTGCATAAATATACACATTGAACAGCACATTGAAATATACACATTGAAATATACACATGAGCAGCAAACTGGGTTGTTGTAGGCACTCTTAGTAAAACTACAGCTGACATGGCGTCGGCTCTTGAGATGGGCGAAGTGGCTGAACAGTATCTAGCTGAAGGAAATTACGCACTGGCACTGGAAAAGTTCGAGGCTTGTCTGGGAATGTTGGTACGTGTGCTCAAAAAAGAGCCACTAGGACGTAGACGAGATCTTCTTCATTATCAGGTATAGCACCATGAGGTATACCCATATTCGAACAAATCTAAAATCTACCAATTTACGATCCCCGCAATTACTAATTCGCCGAAATCTCTTCAGGTACAAGCGTGGATGAAAGAGGCGGAAAGTACGAAGGGTCTTTTGGCTACCAGAAGTATCGATGATTCTACGAGCCATACCGTTTCCGAGTCCCAGGATCAATGTTCCATACAATAAACCTTTGAGGATTAGCGCAAATAAAAAATTTAATTACTGTCCCATAACGGGACCATTACTGTTCTACTATACTTTATCCGTTCCCTCTTTTCCCGCTCCGATATTCCGTTATGTTATGAAGGTACAATGATCGCATTTTCTTCAATATTACTTTACGTACTAATGTTTAATTATTATAAAACTTTGTAGCTATATATGGTAAAGATGTATGAGCACCAGAGCTGGGTAAAGTACCAGAAAGTACTTGAAGTACAAAGTACCGCGAGTACTTGAAGTACAAAGTGCTGTAAGTACTTGAAGTACAGTAAACGATTAAAGTACCAGGTACTTCAAGTACCAACTACTTCAAGTACTGAGTACTTGAAGTACTAAATATTTGAAGTATTTCAGATATAAAGTACTTGAAATAAATCAAGTATCAAATACTTTTCAAGTTTTCAGGTATATATCTTGTAAGTTCTAGTAGTCTTCAGGTACTCTTCAGGTTTGAAAAAAAAAATATCTAACACGCGGATTGTTAAAAACGGAGCCATGCATTGACAATGACACCGTAACTACCGTAGCTTCATCCTTTGAACGGTCATTTCTAACAATCTTAACCAAAAATGGCGCAGATCGTTCCTCAATTATGTATTCAAAGGCGTTATACATGCAAACATTAGCAAGACGTATTCCAAAGTACTTTATACTTATGAAAAAGTACTTGAAGTGCAGGAAAGTATTTGAAATGTTTATTGCAAATACTTTAAGTACATGACATGTACTTGAAAATTTAAGTACAATTTATTTTAAATACTTTTAAAGTACTTTTTACTTCCAGTACATCACAAGTACCGGGTACTTGGAGTACTGCCCAGCTCTGATGAGCACTATCAGGCTTGGTTTCAGAAAAAAAAAAACATAATTTTTTACATGCTGCAGTTGAGGTTCGGCGCTTTGTGTCTTGAAATTTTCAATGCACGCTTCAACGACTGTCTGAGCGAAAACGCCTCTGGTAAACTATAACTCCGACAGAACCATCATTGATCATTTTTTTAAGGAGGTTCACCAGGTAGAGCAAAATCCACAGAAAAATCTGATTTTCTTATCAAATATTTTCTGCTACTGTAGTAATGTGCCTGAATTATTTGGGAATTTTAATCTACATCATTCGCATGAAAATTTGACGAGGCTCTTTTAACACGCGTTCTTATGGACTAAGTAGATATTGTGATTTTTGCCCCTTTATAACTCCGGAGAAAATGTAGAGACATTTTAAAAAAATATTATTTCAATACAGTGTAGACGAATAAGGCAGCATGACAAAAATCCGATTGATTGTGTACTTAGTTTATGAATACTATTCAATGAACCCACAGAATTCATAGTTATTCGCAGTAAAGGGATGTAAAGAGGGGATAAGCGTGGCAACATCGCTGTAGAGCCGGAGCAGTTAGGTTAGATTGAGCGCGCAGTTTGCTCGACAGCTCGACTGTTATCTGGTGCACATAGGTAGCTATGAGCCTTGACCGTACCAACCGTAAGAAATACGCGCCTTGTTGCCAGACTTCTTTGCGAATTATGTGCACTACAAAATCGGATTTCTTTCATTCATAGGAATGTAAAATAACTTTTATCGATTCTAAACTGTCAAAACGGGTTAAGTGTTCATTTATCGTTACTTTATTCATTTTAATTTCATGATTTTCTTATTGGCGATAAATTATATTTTCACAGTCGACTGCAGTGTGCCATCAGCCCATGAATAAGCATAGGATTTCCGCCGACCCTCTTCACCTCCGCAAACTCTAGTGAACCTCCTTAAATGATCGGGTTATGAAAACTAATCAAATGAAGGGTAATATTCTGGTGTTTTCTGCCATTTCTGTGAATTCTTCAATAAGACGTAGCAGGTTAAATTAGGAGTATAAATGAAATTTTTTTTTCAATCATTGGGTGCATAATGTAGAGTAATTAAAAATAATGAGGACGTATTTTTTATTTTTCGTTAAAAATGACAGATGAACCTGTTATTGGCAATTTAATTTCACGGATTTTGATATATATAGATATAGCGTAACATTTGTGACGTCATAATGTTATATTTTTCAATTTGTTATATTAACGTCAATTTTGATTCAAAGAAAAAAATTTAAAAAAATACGTACTGAATATTTTTGGTAATTGTCTAGATTCACTACTTTTCCGAATTTTATTGTTTTTTTTTCGACAAAACCCTTCATTTAGGCACTAACAATGATAATCAGGCGGGGGAGCATGAAAAAGTTAAATAAATAAATGAATAAATAAATAAAATTAAAAAAAATTTAAAAAATTAATATTAATTTCCTAAATTTTATCCTAAGCTACCAAATTTTGAAATAAAAAAATTTCATTTATACTCCGAATTGTATGTGTTGTATATTACATATAACCAGTGAAAGGAAAAATCCTGAGCTGTGACCATCTGCAATTTTAATTTTGCAATATTACAGATTTCAGATGCCCGACAGGAATCGAATTTTTTTTGGCCTCTAAACAGACTTTTTTTTACGAACAAAAAGTCTAATTCAACTTCTTGAAAACCATTTCTAACGATAACAATCATATTATTAGTGGTTGAGTACTGTAACTTATGGCAATAAAACGTAGAATCAAAGTAACATGTTCCATCATATACAAGTATTTTTATGCACGTATAAACAATTCTTGTAACCTCACCGTTCAAAGCACAGTTATATCGTATTCATAATTGAAATAATAGAATTGTACACGGGGTTTATGGTGAGAATGACATTGTAACCACTGCAACTTAAGTTCATATATTTCTATGTCAGATGCCGTAGATAAGATATACATCGAGTAGATGCATTAAGTATCGCGGGGATTCAAACGATTAATTTAAAAAAACGTGGGGACAGCGAATATCCGTACTAGAAATATCAAGTTGAAGTCGACAGATTGTCAAAAAACTCAACGATTTTGTACCCTCATAGAATTTCGGCAACGTCGCATCTCGTGATATAGAGCATATATGTAGCTCTATATAGATACATCCGTATTAACCTTTTCTACTCGCCACCATATGGTGGCGAGTAGAAATATCAGTCGCTTCGAAAACACGGAAATTATAAAATACAGTCGCGGACCTTAGAAACTGACAAAGCTCGGGAGTCACAGTCTCGGGCACGAACAGAATGACCTAACCTTTTTGTCAACCAATAGCGGTGCGAGGCCAGGGCCGTAAAACGCTCTATAGGCCCAGACGATATCACGCTAGGCCCGGGCCAGGGCACGTCTTCTTTGCGCGACGCTCCTGTACAACTAAAGAATACATAAAAACGGTGAGTGCCTTGAGGTCCGTTTATGTACGTTGATTACGTGCAACGTTGTCAACAATTATCTACTCAGCAATATGCCACTGAGTCATGTGTCACTAAATCGGAACGCAAGATTCACCCCCGTAGAGAAATTACCTCATTATTCTATATGCGCCATCAAAATTTATTTTTATATTTTTAAATGATATTGTACGATACAGTAGACTCCTGCGCTAAGCCTCATCGGGTCAAGACTGAAAAAGCGGGGAAGTGGCTTACTGCAGGAGCCCCCACCACTGAGTGATCACACTAGCAGTGGAACATAATCCGGGCGGCCCTGCTTGGCGTATTTAGGCCCAGTTCCACAATCGTGGTTTAAGCCTGGTTAAATTTTTTTACCTAGTTTTAGCATAGGGTTACCAGAGAGTTTAAGCTGTTAAACGACGATTGCGGAACCGGGTGATACACAGAACTGTCAAAAAGTAAATAAACGCGCCGTGACAGGTGAAAAAACGTGCGTCAATGTAACGGTTACCATGGAAATGGCTAAATAGTGGGGGCAGGTCCTGAGCAGCCCCGACGGTGAAGAGGCCTAGCGCGGGAGTCTACTGTATATGGTTTCCCGCGGGGCTTTCTATCAAAATTTTTAGTGACTACGTTTCCACCGTATGGTCAGAGTCGGGTTGGGTCCATATTTGAGCCAATGAGAAATGATATTTCACGAGAAATTATTTCCTTCCTCTCTAATCTCATTTCTCATTGGCTTAAATTTCAACCCAACCCAACTCTGACCCTACGGTGGAAACGTAGTCAGTGACGACTATCTATCGACTGTACGTGTATATAGCGCTCTTTTTTTGCCTCACTCTGACACTCCACTCGGTGTATAGCGGACCAAGACTCAGGTTCGATTCTCAATCCCGGAGCTACGTCACGTTTCATCGGAAATTTTTATTTTCGACGAAACTACGAGACTGGGACTCGAACCCTCGACCTCCCGATTCTCCGGTTTAAAGGCAATCATGCTAAACACTACGCCAGAGCACCCGGCATATGTAGCGCTCTTCATTCTTAAGTATAGGTACTGCCCTCTAGCAGTTTTATTATGAAGCCGCGAAATGTTGCAAATGGCGCGTGTACGCGGAGTCTGCCAGTTCGAACACGTAACCATGAGAGTCACGTGATCGTGCGAGGAGTGTGCGTGAGAGATAGCGCCGACGACCTAGGGCCAGAGCGGAGAGAGACGAACTGATATACATCTCTTTCACATCTCGTTTTAGGGCGTGGTGTCAGCTTTAACATAACCTCTAAAAATTTCAAACACTCATCACGAAGACAGCACAATGGAATGAAAAACAGCGATGACGTTGACTTGCATAACCGATCGGCACTACCACTATTTCGTTCTTTGAGTATTTATTTCCATGCTGTAAATTTCGTATTTAATTTTGTGTTTAAAAATTTTCAAAGTGCGTAACCGACCAGTAAAATACGAAATGTATGTTTTAAAATCATTGTTTTTACTTGACGCTTACGGAACCAAGTCATGATTCAATCTTTGTATTAACAAAAAGCATATACTTGGATGGTAAATACAGAAAAACATAAAAATATTGCATATTTACCACACATTCAGCTCTCTTATAGTTATAGAAGAAATAATGAGCTCAACGAATGTTCAACGGAGTAATCTGACATCAATTCCCTAGCGGGAAAAACAACCACCCAAGCAACCGCGCAGACAACCGGTTGTTTTGTGCAAAAAAGCAACCGCAAAAGATGCGGTTGCTTGCGGTTGCTAGTTGCTGGTGGTTGCTAATGCAGTTGTTGATGGTTGCTTTAAGTTCATACAATCGCGATCAACCGATCATGCGGTTGTTGTTATTTTCCAAAGTCCGCTGAATATGCTGGGATCGATTAAGGTAATCGGGGACGTTATTTATTGTATCATACGTGTAGTATTACGTAGTGCTCCTCTGTTAAGATAGAAAGTTGCTAAATACTTCATAAGAAAAACCGTTATTTTATAAAAAATACAATATCCAGGAGTTTGTATTTAACCCAGTAAGGACGTACCTTCCCAACCAAAATTGACTTTCGTCGCGACAATATTGCATACTTTGTGATAAGATAAAAATCGGAAAAAATTCAACCACAATAAAGACGATAGAAGATTAATTTTGAACAATAATAGAGCCAAAAAGTTATCAATAAATTGTTTAAACAAAACATTGTTTACCAAATTTTTAGGGAAAGTTTCCTTTTTGACACGTGAAATGAATTCGTTGATTTTTCTGACTATACATGAGTTTTTTAAAAATTTTCTTATCATTTTGAAATTTCGGTTTTCGAAAATTTTTTAATTTTGAAAAATGAAGGAAGAATCATGAATTTTGGATATGTTTTCGTAAAAACGTTGTATATTTTACAATTTAGAAGTTTCCAGGGCATTGAACGAATAGTTTCGTAAATACAACCTTTACAAATTTCCGAAACCTGAAATTTCAAAATGATAAGAAAATTTAAAAGAAATTCACGTGTAGTCAGAAAAATCAATGAATTCATTCCACATGACAAAAAAAAACATTCCCTAAAAATTTGTTAAGCAATGTTTTGTTGAAACAAATTATTGATAACTTTTGAGCATTATTATTATTAAAAAGTCTTTATTGTAGTTGTAAATCGTCTTTATTGTAGTTGAATTTTTTCCGATTTTTATCTTATCATGAAGTAGGCAATATTGTCGACGAAAGTCACTTTTGGTTGGGAAGGTACGTCCGATACATCCTTAACGACCAAGATAGTTAATTTTATAACATGTTTTTGAACCTAAATTTTACATCTGTAACAAAGTAATAAATGAATATAATGTAAGGTTCTCTATATTTTCGGGTGTGCTAAAATAGAATCCCAAACGGGCATTGCGGTTTAAAAAAAAAGTAAAAAAATCCGATTTTAGAGAATCAAAAAAGGGACAAAAAAGTTCGTGTACAACAATCTCTTGGATGAACGGGTAAGGCGCGGGCGCGTGTCAAAGAATAAAACTGCACCCAAACGCGCTTTATATGCGGATTAAAAAAGTAAAAAAATCTGATTTTAGATGATCAAAAAAGGGACAAAAAAGTTCCCGTACGGTCATCTCTCGGATGAACAGGTGAAGTGGGGGCGCGTGCCAAAGAATGAAACTGAACCCAAACGCGCTTTATATGCGGCTTAAAAAAAATATTCAAAAATCCGTTTTTAGAGAATCGAAAAAATAACAATAAAGATGCTGTACAGATATCTCTCAGAGTCATAGTTTAAAAGCTACAAATTGCCAAACTTCCAATGTGCAGGTATGCAGATATCTTCAGGGTCATATCGGCGACCCCAAAAACCCTTAAAGAACATGTTTCACGATAATTCGTTAATTTTTGAAAATTGGTTACGCTATTTCGAATTTGGTATTTTTCACTTCGAATTGGTAATCAGCGACCCCAAAAACCCCCTAGAACATATTTCACGCTAATTCGTTAATTTTTAAAAATTGGTTCCGTCATATTGGATCCGCCATTTTGAATTTAGCATTTTTCACTTCGAATTCGTAATCAGCGACCCCAAAAACCCCTTAAAACACGTTTCACGCTAATTCGTTAAATTTAAAAAATTGGTTCCGTCATATTGGATCCGCCATCTTGAATTTTGTATTTTTTACTTCGAATTCGTAATCAGCGACATCGAAAACCCTCAAATTGCTTACCTTTATGCAAAAATATTTGCGAGAGAAAAACGTGTGACCCAATCGATTAAGACAACCACTAACAACTGCACGAGCAACTACCAGCAACTAGCAACCGCAAGCAACTGCATCTTTTGCGGTTGCTTTTTTGCACAAAGCAACCGTTGTCTGCCCGGTTGCTTGTAGGGTTGTTTTACACGAGACAACCGGTTGCTTTTACCGCTAGGGTTTTGACGATTCTAACCTCAAGCAAAATATATAACCTCTATAAAACGGCTATACTTTTCCAATATGGCGTCACACCATAATCGAATCGAATGAACGTAAAAAAAAATAATACTTTAATGCGATAAAAATTATTTACAGCTATACGCTTGTTATTAGATTGTCATTGCAAAGTTTTATTTTATTTACATTTCACACGCGCATTATAGTCCTGATGGGAATGCTTATGACGTGTGCTCTAGCACGTCTATCATACTACAATCGCTGTGTATACGTCCAAATCTACCAAAGTTTCTGAATCGTTATACGAAAATACCTTCATTTCATAGAGCCTCAGAAGCACACGATCCACAGCTAATAAAGCGGCACACGTTATGTCAGATTTTCACTACTTCAACAATCGAAATTTGACATAGCCTCAAAATTTGACGATGAAAATCTACCATAGCGTTGGTTAGCGTAGCGTAATAGAACCTGTGGATCTTGCGACCAAGTGCCATAACCACAATTCTCAATACACTGCGCGTTGTTTTTGCACTGCACATTCATAAATTTGATTTAACTTGTTCGTCTCCTTCATAAAAGTGATGAAATTACTGTATCAACTATATAACATAACCCGATGATGGGGACCAATCATGTACAGTCCTTGTAGGACGGGTTTGGTTAGTTGAAAAGTCACGCAATCATTTTGTTGAGGCAGATAGTCGAATACGGTTATTACCATCTTGTTGGTTAGGTCTGATTTCGACATATTCCAGGAAATCGCTATATAAAGTTGAAAACTATTCATATTCACCTTCACGCTTGCTTCGTGTCTCTTTTTCCGTCATTTTTATATCTTTTCGATGTTTTTATTCGGAAAAAAATCCGTCAGAGGTTAGGTGCTATATATACTTGTCAAAGTATGGATTTGGGATTTGCTTATAACTCGATAAAACAAAAATACCCGGATAAAGTAAGGTCCCCGTCATTCTACTTCTACATGAACAAAAAATTAATTGCAAAAAGAGCAACAACAAAGAAAAACCCATTATCCGACGCGATGAATCATCGTCGTATCGCCGGTTTCAGCGGGAAGGGCCCACGAGAGAGGTCGCTCGAGTAGCGCTACGAGCGACAGTTCAGGTCGTCAACTTCCTGTCGATGCTTTTCCCCTCTTGTGTACACTAACTGCGCACTTCCCTCCCCCCTTTCGCCTCTCGCCATGTCTCTCGCTCTGGCACTTGTTTTTTTAACGATTGCGTATTTCGTTGCTCGGCACTACGTCATGGAAAATTTCCATTCTCGTCGAACAATTCCCCCCACCACTCTCGTACGAGCGTCGTTTTCCCCTTTCCTCGGCCGCGGATCGTGATATGCTATAGATCGTATGTAATACATAAGCCTTCCCCTCGCTTCCCTGTCAAGACCGATCGGCAAAATTGTTTCGCTCGCTCTCTCTCTCTCTCTCTGACTTCCCCCACCCCGCGGCTTATGTATCAACGGCTATACCGGATGTGCGGCAACGTCGCAACCGTCAAGTACATAAGGGCAGAGAAACGTCGCAAATGGTGGGGATAGAGCGTATATACTGTGTACATAAAGTCATGTACTAGGCCGCAGGAAGGTCTTTTTCCAACGTTAAGGAACGTGGCAACGTTTTACATTCAAATCTAGCAGATCTCCCAGGGCTCGTGTGTCTCCGGTTTTTTTTCTCTAGTCTCTCACGACTATCGTCGAAAGCGCGCGTATATAGCGTAGTGTGTGCTCTCAGGATCGTGCTCCTCCAACGACGATATAATGGAGTGACGTTTTTTTTCTTCTATTCTTTCACCCTGTAATTTCGTTAGCTTAGCCTGTTCCAAAAACGCGAATTTTAGTGACTCCAGCCGCGCGCCACCGTTGCGCGTCTCACCTTGTGAGATATTGTCTTTCGCTTCCTCGACTTCCCCTCCTCTCCCCCCACTCCTCCCTCCGCCGATTCCATCGTCGCTGCTCGTTAAAACCGCCCCGACTGCGCTATTCCACGCCACGACACGTACCCTTGCTTGCTTGTTTTTACGCGCAGTCTAGTGTGGGTTTTTCACAAACGGCCGGGCAATCCGCGTGGGGTACACACGGTGTGTTGTCGTTTCATCGTCTATCGAGGCGCACGCTCTGGTATGCGTGGCACGAGCGTGCGCGGGCTTCGGACGTGTATATAGACAAATATATATACATTCATAAATATATATACACACACACATATATATACATACATACATATATATATATATACATATATATATATATGATATAGATACAAACGGGACGGTTGCAAGCGCCTCCTGCGACGAAAGAGCGCACGAATTCCCAGCCAAACACCGCGATATTCCGGGAAAGTGTTAGTGCAGTGGTTACAAGCGAGTAACGCGATTAACAGTGGACATAACCTAATTTATGTCGTGTTGCACGCCGAACCCGCAAGTTTGTTTGCCCATCCACGAGGGGGAAAGTTTAAAAAAGCGCGATGTTTTTTTTTTTTTAATTAAATTTTCTTTTGGCTCAACGAGCAACGTTATTCAAGAATTTGCTTAATTATTGTTAAGCGCGCTGATATTATATAGCTCCGATAATGCGATAAATACGGATGTACCTATATATCGTCATATATATCTATAGATATATATACAGCACGATGTAAGGGAAAAATCGTTTTATTGGGGAAACGTGCGGGATAAATGTCGTGTGCGCCAGATGCAGCAGAGACGGTTCTTTACCGTCCGGTGCGCGTGTGTCGTGCGCTCGTTTGAACGAGTAAATTATGTGCATGGATGTCCAGTCTAGCGAGATGGGTGACAGGAATTGCCTCGACGAGGATGTGCAGATTGTCAGAGTGAACATCGAGAAGGGTTAGTAGTCGTACTGTTTTTGTTTTGTTCTTCCATATATATATACATATATATATTTTTTTTTTTTTTTTTTTTTTCAAGTCCGGACTTGATCTTTTTTTTTTCTTCCTTCGCGACAAAGTTATTTTAATGTTATCCAAATAATTGTGAGGTTATGGGTTATGGGCCAGTGGGGCGATGTTAAATAACCGAGGATCGCGGTAACCGGGCTAACCGCTCGAGCGTAATCTTAACCGGCCGGGTCTTTCCCGCTCTTTCAACATGTGACTACTTGGGTGCGTTCCCACACGCTATACACACTCACAACCCTCACACTCACTTATATGCATAGCTGAAGAATGTGAGGTATATGTTTTGCTGGAATAATAAAAATTCGTGAAAGCACACTTGTACACCCACCAACACTCGCTGGTATTGGAGTGTTGAGAATTCACGGAGTGCATATTTATTTATCATCAACAGAATAAGTCGAATTTAAAAAAAAGATGCCTGTGCGAAAGTGTGTGTTCTGTCGATTGTCTTCGAAATTTGAAAGAGATTGACCGTTTAGGTTCTCCACGATAGTCGAATAAACAGTTTTCGGCGTCTATCTCTCGCTCTCCAGTTCACAATCAGTTCCGTGCATGTCTCGCTCTTCTCTCTCGCAGCGCAGAGACCGACTAAACGCCTATATAGCGGTTGGAGCCCCTTTCTTTTTCCTCCCCCGCACCTACAGCACGAATATCCTCGAAATAAACATTTTTCCTTTGACGTTCCAAAGTTTCTTGCACTTAAAATTACGGTCTTTCTTTTATTGTTCGTTTCTTTTGATTGGGTTCTCTCTTCGGATGGAAAATTGGAATGATTCTACCTGACCACCAGTAAAATCTACCTGCCAAACGTTTGATGTAGCGGTTGTTTAAAATTGTGTTAAATTATCATTTTCGCAGCCACGCTTTGTACGGACACTCGTGCAGCGTCACATATATCCCCTCTCCCGATAGTACAGCACCACCACTACATCGTGCTCGATATTTCGTTTGGATCAGAGAGAGAGAGAGAGAGAGAGAGAGAGAGGGATGAGTGAGAGGGATGAGTGAGTGTAGTCTTTGCACTTTGGCGCCTTTGGAGAATTTTCGTAAATTAGAAATATTTTTAGATCTTGAAAAACATTTTTCGTTAAGACTGCAAAGTTTCAGATCACGTTGCCTAAAGTCAGCAACGTGATCAGCTGAATTGACGATCAGCACACGTCCAATCAGCCTTACGAGGTAACCGAACAGCTGACAGTTGTCCGCTACGAGTGTTGCAGTAATTCATGCGAATTTCAAATCTTCGTCAATATCAAACCGTCCGCCCCTATTATTTCCATTCACGGTTCACGATAAAATTATATCAATTATCATAATCAATTGAGAGTTATTATGTAATCACAAGATATATTTATTTCAAAACTTGCAACAGTTTTGAGGTTAACCGAGGTGCAATGATTCAACGGACTAGTCAAATGGATAACAAAAAAAAACGAAATTACTTTGAAAAAAATTTATTCAAGTGCTAAAAGATAGTTATAATGCTATATTATTATATATATATTATGTATAATTATATATATTTTATATATTATATATAATATAATATATCATATATATTATATAATATATAATATATGGATTTTATAAATGCTAAAAGATAGTTATAAATTCTGACAACTGTTTTTACGTGTTATCAGACTTTATAGATTTCTCGAACAATTTTATTGCTAAATTAGTCGATCACATGACTAGTCTGCCACGAGGATTAAGAAGGCTAGTTTAGGATATTGTACGGACTTCTCCTGAACTACTTCAATCCTTCTCGCCCCTCTACGTAAGCCCCCCCCCCCCCCCTATCCCGTTATTTTCCAAACACAATATTATCGCAGCGTATACGGCTCGATTCAACGAAACCTTTCGCTTCCTCCCCAGTCTTTTCTCCACTTCTTTTGCCAATCTTCCCTCTCTCGGTGTGATTCGAAATCTCGACAACCACGTGCTTACCGGCGGAACTCGTACTATCCATTGATGCAAGTGTCAGAGGCTCGTGCTCGTGCGAGCTGCCTACTTTGTGTTGGCTACGAACACTCTTGTTTTTTTATTCGCAGAATTTTATGTTTCAGCTTGGTAATGTGTGCATGATAATTTTTTTTTTCTCTTATACATATATATATATATATATATATATATAAAGAACATACGTATAACCTTATGTATAAATCCTTTTTGTATCTCTGTATTATATAAATATCACTCCACCGCCGCTGTGAACAAGAATCGGAAACCCAAAGATATTTGAGGTGTTCGTTTGGGTTCGGTTGGGCTATTTCGATGCTATACGTATATGATGGGTGTCTCGTTTAGGTTGGGCTTGGGTCAGAGAGACGAGGCATTCCGCAAACAATACTTCTTCAGTCACCCGATTATTCGAGCTTTTGGTCGAAAATTTTTCTAAATGAATTTGATTTTAGTTCCTACATAATTCGAATAATATCAGCTAAGTGCATCATCCTTTTCACAAACAAATGCCGTGTGCCAAATTTTAAACAACAATGTCATGATAAACCCAAATTAGATTTTATCATGTCAAAAATAAAAATTCTTGCGTTTTTATGCTCTTTCGAGGTGAAAATGAAATTGAAAAAAAAAGAAACTATAATTGTAACACGAAAAACTGAGACTTTTAATTTTTTTCGCGATATCCGATTTTGGGCTGCTTGGGTATAACGTCGTTGAAACAACAAAAAGCACGTAATACCATTTTTTTCGTAAATGCATGGCAGCAAAATCCATGAAGTTTGATTGCTGTAACCAAATGGTACTTACAAAATTTTTGGGGACAACACCGAGAAATCGGGTAGTCGAAGTATCGCGGAATTCCCCGCAGGTGTATACAGGGCATTCGTCAGGATAGGATTTATTTATAATTACTTTCTTCAACGTTGTGATAGCCTTGTTATGGTTAATTTTTTTTTTTTTTCATATGATGACGACGTCCTTACGCGTGTATGCCTGCTGTTGAGTCATCGAGCATCCCATATTTTATTCCAATATTGTATTCGAAGGCCAAATATAAAAAAAAAAGTGTAGCACCGATGGAAAGGCATAATGTTGTAGGTTATTCCGTCAAGGCTAAAAAGACATCGCAGACTTGAATTTTACCAAATTTCGTTTACGGAAAATTTAGTTGCCAATTTGATGCAGCTTTTTACCAACGAGAGCTCTCCGGCCGAGCATAAACCCTCTTTCTCCCCTGACCGTTGTAATATACCACGCCTCAGAGCGAGGATCTCGGTCGGTAATGAAAAACTTTAATCAATGCCTCTCGAAAGAAGTCTGAGAATCCGAAGAATGGCGAATCATTAACGAAAGCCTGATGAGTCAATGAGTTCGCTAATAAATTATATTGCCGAAAAATCCCTAGCATCTCTGAGTGGCATTGATTACAGGTTACGTTACCGACCGCGGTATGACGCCCTCGCCTCGGGATTACAAGCGATTCCCTCTGAAAATGCGTTTGTCCAGCTCCAAACGCGAGCCTCAAGTATGGTTATCGCTCTTCTATATTGGGGTCTCTTCGAAAATGTTGAAAAAAAAAATTCTCTTTGTTGGTACAGTGCCTCAGAGCGATATTTCGATCACATCTACTATATAGGATAACGTCGTAATATTTGTGCCGATTGGAAATAGCATTGGATCGATATTGAAGCATATTTTTGTAACGCGACCTAACTTTACTATGGACGAATGTAGCAGAACGCCGAGCATACGTCCAGAGATACAAATTATGCCTCCATATACTATACGAATAAGTTTTAAGATAGTGTACAACGGATATGAGTGCGGGAGAGATAGCGCTAGTGGCGTTTATACGGTGGAGCGAAAGAGTCACATCCCAAATTCGTTTTATATCGAACGTTAATGAGATACTGCTCGAATCTAAAAATAGTTACAGCGACTTGAAATTTTAACTGAATGCTTGCAAGGGTGTACCTGAAAAATTTCAACAAGATTCATTACCTACCATTCGAGATAAAAAATCATAAAGACACCCTCGAAATACACAGGGTCTTATGACATCGATCGTTATTACGTGAGGAATCGTTCGTTATCAAGTAGTTAAAAAGGTGATGGCTGTTAAAAAATTTCAGAAAAGTATAGACTTATCGAGTAGAAACGTCCAGAAAACAAAAAATAAATCCCATTCACTGCGCCTATCGTGTGTTATGGCAAATTAATGAAATAAAAATACTGTCAAATTCGATGGGATAGGATCGAGGAAGGCTACGGCGCTGCAACGTTGCAGCAGGGAGAGTAGAACGAGTGGCAAAGAGAACTATAGAAGGCTCATCGTGGCGTCTCGCACGCCTCGATTTTCCGCAACGTTGCCAAATGTCATGCCCCAAGATACGTATCGCAATCGAATTAGCCCTCAAACGCTAACGATGGGTCATTCGTGTCCGGGCCAAAATGCAAAATGCGGGGAAAAATGCCTGCACGTCTCAATATTTTGCATGAAATTGTTATTAAAAATTTTTTTTTTTCGTGTGGGACAAAGTATTATCATTTAGTTAAGGGTTCAAAGAAGGCCCATGAATTTTTTCAGATTTTTTCAAAAGTTTTACAATTGTGATATAAGCGAAAAACACAAACGACCCATCGTTAGCTTTAACGGTTGCTCAAAACATCGTTAGCTGACGAGGGTTAAAAGTAAATGGAATTTCTTGTTTTTGTTGCTTCTCCGACGCTTAATTAGAGAAACAATAACTCTTGTCTACTCTTGAGAGCATTATTCATTGCACTTTTTCAATCCCGGAAAAATTTTCGTTCGTAACAAAATTAGGTTGACATTGCACACTGCGTGCGGCCTTTGTATAAGTTTTAAGGATGTATTGGACGTACCTTCCCAACCAAAAGTGACTTTCGTCGACAATATTGCATACTTTATGATAAGATAAAAATCGGAAAAAATTCAACCACAATAAAGACGATAAGAAGATTAATTTTGAATAATAATAATGCCAAAAAGTTATCAATAAATTGTTCAAACAAAACATTGTTTAACAAATTTATAGGGAAATTTTTTTTTTTTGACACGTGAAATGAATTCGTTGATTTTTCTGACTACACATGAATTAAAAAAAAAAAATTTATTATTTTGAAATTTCGGTTTTCGAAAATTTTTTAATTTTGAAAAATGAAGGCAAAATCGTGAATTTTGAATATGTTTTCGTGAAAACGTTGTATGTAACAATTAAGAAGTTTCCAGGGCATTAAACGGATAGTTTCGTAAATACAATCATTACAAATTTCCGAAAACCGAAATTTCAAAATAATAAGAAAATTTAAAAAAAATTCATGTTTAGTCAGAAAAACCAACGAATTCATTTCACATGACAAAAAAAAACATTCCCTAAAAATTTGTTAAACAATGTTTTGTTTAAACGATTTATTAATCATTGTCGGGCATTATTATTATTAAAAAGTAATCTTCTTATCGTCTTTATTGTGGTTGGATTTTTTCCGATTTTTATCTTATCATGAAGTACGCAATATTGTCGACGAAAGTCACTTTTGGTTGGGAAGGTATATAGGTCCGATACATCCTTAAAGGGATACGCAACTGAAATTGCTATAGCCAGGCATTTCTCAAAATATCTAAACGGGCATTCGTATACTCTTTTCTAGGTCTTAAAAAGTAAGAACAAAGCGTCCAAAACAATATAAACAAATGCCTGGAAATGTGCGTCTCGATCTTTTATGCACGGCTTTCTATAGGGCTATTTCTTGTTTGGGAAGCGATTCTCCTATAATGACGATTTTTTTCAGAGTTCCCAGAGTACTCACAAAAAAAAATGCCTTAGAATCGCTTTTACTGTTCCAGCAGCCCGAATCGAAAATCCACATTTCGTCCTTTTTTTCGTGGTTTTTGCGTTGTTCCCGACACATACGGATAGTCTGCAACTCTACCAAACTTTTTAACGCGCTTCTAGGATTCATTCAAACAATCCCTAGGATCGATAATTGTTTCTGAAAACCCGGTCCTTCTATAAAAAAAAAAAAAAAAAAAAAAAAA
This sequence comes from Rhorus exstirpatorius, assembly GCA_963564615.1. NCBI lineage: Eukaryota > Metazoa > Arthropoda > Insecta > Hymenoptera > Ichneumonidae > Rhorus > Rhorus exstirpatorius. The sequence continues at coordinate 9,969,604 of OY751321.1, forward strand.
AAAAAAAAACAATGCAACAATGTTTGTAGGACATTTTAATCTTGTCTCCTCAATACAATTGACGTATTTTTATTCTGTCAATCTTTTTTTTCTCCCCTCACCTCTATCCGCTATTCTCTCCACTCTCAAACACTCCTGGGAAGGGGCGGATAAGAGTAGTGGAACTAAAAGACGTCCGGTGCATCGAAAATATAAAAGAAAGAGGCACAGAAAAGTGCTTACATTTTTTTGCAGGGAACCAGGTTTTGCGAAAGAGTAATAGATACACGGGGATTCTTTGGATGAGTCCTAGATGGACGTTAAAAAATTGGAGAGAGTTGCAAACTATTCGTGTGTCGTGAATAACGCGAACAAAAGGACAAAATGTGGGTTTTTAATTTCTTTGTTCTTTTTTTTTTTTCGAAATTCGGGATATCGATAAAATAATAGCTAGCCTAGAGGCGTTCTTCGTACGAGTGCTGGCAATCCTGAAAAAAAAATCGTCATTACAGCCTCAACGCTTCCTAATAAGAAATATAACTGCATGGTTAGCTTCAAACGTATAAAAGAGCAAGACACACATTTTCAAACATTTTTTTTTGTTTTAGGCGTTTTATTCCTACTGTTTAGGACCAAAAAATAATTAGGTGAACGCCCCTTTAAATCGTTTGAGAAATGCCTGACTTGGCATTTTCAGTTGCGCATCCCCGTAATGATTTTTAACTCGTACTATCTCTTAACCTTTTGGCCGCCGGGGTTTTGAGACTCAGAAAGTTGATGAAACTTTTTCATATTTCTTGGGTTTGATCATAACGAAGTTCCGATCACAGGTATAGCGTCTTATGTTACACTTTCTGGCGGTCAAAAGGTTAAATATATATATGTGGAGACTCGTCGGTTTTCTTATTGCTTCCGCACAAAGAGAGCTTTGCTTTCGCAAACTTTTTTCTTCTCGAGGCATTCATGCCAGAGCGTTTAAAATTTTTCAAATACGCGAAAAACGATGTTTGGAAGAAGAAAAAAAAATGCGATGTGTGTCGAACCATGCCTCAAAAATTTGATCCTCCATAGCACGAAATCGACTATAGGGACCTTTCCAGCAGGAACACACGGAATAACACAGTCGATAATGTTATCTATCCAACACTGCTAGGGTCCCTGGAACTCCAGTGCAATCTGCAGAATCGTAATTTTTTCGCGATTCTACACTTTCTCTCTTATTTAAATCCGTATATCGTACTTTTCAAAAGTTTGGGCATACTCCTTGATTGATTCGCGATAGATCGAAAAATAAAAACTGAAATATGTCTATTTTAGACGTAGTATATACGATGAAAAATCCGAGTGAGGTCCCTAGTATGAAAAAAATAAGTATGTTAGTCCAGGCTCACCATTGTCTTGAGGTTATATGAAATACCAACTTAAGATAACAAAAGCTATAATCAAGTTTTATCGAACGTGTTTCGAGTTTTGGGAAAAGAGCTAAATCTCCAGAGCTGCGTTCATCAATTCTTCGTACTGTAAGTTTTTCTTTTTTCCCGATAGATCAATGCATACTTGAGGAAAGTTGGATCCAAAGATTTGGGGGAACATGGAGGAAAAGTATGGCACGGTATCTTCTGAGAAAAGAGTCAATTTAATGTCGATAGATATTTGTTCGATGTGACAAAATAAAAGTTTAGTTAGGTTAGACGTACCGGTTGTGGCTACTTTAAGCATTTTCGAACATTCATTTACGAACAGTGCTCACATTATTGCAAATTCAGGACTGAAAAAGTGATCGATATAACCTATAAGGTACACAGAAACGAATTTTTATCATTTAAAACCTTTTTTGATCATGATAAATAAGAATATAGGAAATTATCTTGTAGCATTCATTTTCACCATTATTGTGGCCACATTTGTACTACTTTTGGCCATCCGAAGTACCAGTTGTTGCCACCAAGCTTTGAATTGGGATACGAATGCGCTACAAACGAAAGGTGGAGTTTTAGACAATCAGTATCGGCAGATTCGAGTTAAAAATTGTTATTTATTTGCGTTACAAACATATTACTGAAGTGGTATAAGTGTGCTTTATTTGTGGCCATAAGCTGACCACAAATAGAACAATCACATTTTGAATGTACCACGTTCGGCCACCACATAACTGTCAAGTATTTTACATTTGTGGCCATATATGGCCACAAATAGAAAAATCGCGTTTTGAATGCACCACTTTCCGTCACCGCTTATTCTTCAGGTATTTTAGCTGATATGGCAGTTTTTTGTGATTCTAACCCGAAAAAAAAGCTTCAACTGATAAAATATAAATTTTTGATGGGGCGGAATAACTTTAGATATGAGAAACCGGAGTCTTCTTACCTCGGGATGCCTCAACTTTTCCGGCAAGAAAACTAACCAACCGCTCAGCGTTGACACATTTCGTCATATTTTTGAAATGAATTAACAGATATTCAATAAAGCAATCGATAGTGGTGCGAAGTGGCCACAACTGGTACGTCTACCCTATATTATTGTCAAATTTTCATAAAGCCAAATGGGGTTACATTGGGTATAATTCAGCAAAGCAAAATAATATTTGATAAAATCTAAAACTCCAGTTGGCTTAAGCAAAATTTAGTTATGATAATTCAACAGTTATAATTCGTCAAATTGATCTAAAGATTAACGTCCTGAAGAGCCACTAAGAATTGGGGTAGTCATTAAGGGGACGCTTATATGAAAACTCAGTGTCAGCGGTGCCTTAACCTATTGACTTACGTTTTGGTTATTTGTTTTGTACTTCTAAAAAGTGGGGAAAACCCTGACACAATCGTTATTTAGTGGCGGTGAGACGCTCAACAGCTTAAAACCACTAAAGATAGTTCTGCGCCCAGACTTTTCATCGCACAGGCCCAAAATTTTTCTATATTCTCATACTTTTCCAAGGAGAAAAACTAAGTAGCCTTTATCCGATACTTCTATTTTTTTTAATTGAAATTCTTAGTATTTTTCTTTACAAACATAATCCTTTTCATGCATACCATGCATGAAAAAATGTACGGATATACGCTAATTCATTTAAACATATAAATTGCCTCTAAAAAGAAGCGCGAATATCTCTATAGTAGCAGATAATACAACCATTAATTCCTGTACTTTCACATAGGGGATACCTGTTTCATTATCGGCACTCGTAGCAACGCGCGAAATTTTATAAAATCATTTTCCATTATCAATACGTCTTTGATTTTCGTTTATTTGCATTCGACTCAAATAAGCGGACTAAATTTTTCCGTACAGTTTCGGAGCCAAAAAATATCTTACAATATCCTCGAAAAAGGGTAGTTTTATTGGCCCTATGTGCTTTTCCCTTGTATTGGAAACAAAAAAAAATAAGAAGCAAAAAGTACCTTACCGTTTTAGATTCAAAAAATTAGTAGGTATTTATGATTTTTATTTTTTTTTTAACGCGGCAATATTGCGCAATACCCAGAAACAATTTGAATACATAAATGGACAACTAAATAATTCGGTAGATCGATGTTTTATTCTGATTCAAATTGAATTTCCCGGCCAATCTTTCCTGATACTACAGTGACTGTTGGTAAAAAAGCTGAATGTCAATGATTCTCTAGAGTTATTGAAGTGTTGTACATAAATTAATCGAAATTAAATATTATTTTCTTTCAATTTTGGTTCAAAGGAATTCAGTCTGTTGCAAGTTTGTGTTCACTATTAGAAAGATTCTAGATGAGCGACTGCGTGTATGTATAGGGTGTGTGGCTGTATCCGTGAGGGGTATCTAAGATTTTTTTTACTTCAACTCGCAAATAGCTTGTGCTGTCAAGTTAAAATTGAACGAAGATTTAGATACGAATCTTGATTTTTTCTTGGGTTCGTAGTTGATTTTAAATTTGAGTTCGAACTTGAGTCTAAATTTAATTCCATAGCCAAGTTTGAACCAGAATATAAAATCAGGGATTAACTTCAGACGTGAGTTAAAACTTGGGTTTGAGGTTATGCAAGTTCAAACTTGAGTTTGATCTTAAGTAAGTTCAATCTTAATTTTGAGCTTGACTCTAAGTTTAAACTTGGTTTTCAGCTTAACCCTCGACCCGGACAAAAGTATTTCCGATACACTCGGGCCTTGAATCTCCGGGACATTGTTTTTCCGACGCATTTTTGTTCAACTGAACGTGTTAGAAAATTTTTTTAAATCAAAATATAAGCTTCGTTTGTTCTTTATTATGTTACACTGCGAGAAAAAAATTCTGGAATAATTTGTTCAAATTAGTTTTCATTGCATATATCATATTGCACAACGCGCAACAATTTAAATGGGCACGAACAAAATTGACCCAGGCTTACTGACTAAGAGTCGAGTAAGCTACAACTTAAGTTGAGCTTAAGTTCAAACGTAAGTTTCAACCTAATTATACGAACGCAAGAACGAAATCAAGAGCGGTCTCAAATTGTTGAGTTTAATCAAACGAGTCAGATTGTCATAAAACTCCCAGTGGACAGAGACCCATGACACGACTAGAAAATTTTTTTTCCAAATTTCAACCCGGTAGGTCAAACCGCTCTAACGTTACCGAGGACTTTTATTTTTGAAGCCGGTAAATGTCTGGAAAAGGGGCCCTTGATGAAAAAAAATAAATTAAACCACAATTTCGGTGTATTTTTATGTCCTAATCATGAATATGCTATTTGAAATTGTCGCTTCTTATAATTGATCACGATACGAAGCAAAGAAAGTCGAAAATTGACGTTCCTCTCTCTCTCTCTCTTGTCCCACTCTCATTCTATCTTTCTCATTTACTGCTCATGCCTCTTTTGTGCCTCTATCGCAAAGAAAAAATATTGCCAAGAACGACAATAATGTCAAACATGTGTCGTGCCTATGATTGTTTGAAAGACGAAAATTTTAAACATTTCGCCGTAAATCATTGGATAAATTTTGTTGGTTCTTCACGGCATATTTTGCTATTGTAAAATTATTACCATTTCAATGTAAAAATAGCTATGTCTATTATTTTTATGCATTGCACCGTCAAAGTTAAAATCGCACGGAATTTATAATTCTGACAAACGTTCTTGATATCGATGACACGTAATGTGTGCTGATCGTTTTTTTTTTTTTTTCACTTTTTTCCCATCTCATCGTACTTTGTTTTCTTCTTCATGCAACTGTTTCGAGGCAATGTTTTTTTTTTCTCGATTGTGACAGTTGAATTTAGCAGTATAGTATTCAGTTTTTTCCTAAACTCATTTCAATCGGGCAATTTTACGAAAGGTTCTTCACGTCCGTTAATGATTTAACGACAGGCTTACACTCGCCGTACAACGCGACGGATCCAGTCGTGAGGGAATTGAAGCGTTTTCGCCATTTTGCGAACGTTGGAAAATAATATTTATTGTTTTTTCATGGTTGTTACGCACATGGAAAACCGGGAAAACTCAAGGAATTTCTTTCCTCCTGAAATAATCAGGGAAAAGTCAGGGAATTTAGAAAATTCTCTGGAATTTTTCCAGAATTTACTTTTTGCCAGAATTACGAAAAATGAAACCAACTTTAAAAAAACTGAAAAGTATAAAAATAAACATTTTTGTATATTTTTAATATTTTTATTATTGTTTATTATATACAACAAAAGTTACGTCAGTACCAAACGATGAAAATTTCAAAAACTAAAAACTAATTAACTCTAAAGCTCTAAAGCTACGCTTCTGCATTCGATTTCTCAATACACAACTACACAATTATTATTGTAAATAAGTGTCTATATTTTTTTTTCATTTATATATAGGCACCGACATACAAATTTCCGTTTATAATAAAGAACAGGTTCGGTATTTTCTTTTAATGTATTTATTTTTTACTTTACAGTTCTTAAATTATTTTTCGTATTTCAGTTTTTTTTTAAAATTTTTTATTTAAATATTTAACATTTTTTTTATTTGACCCTAATTTCCCTAGAATATTTACAAAACCTGTGTGGAAAACCTGGAATTTTTGAGTCAATAATGCGTAACAACCATGTTTTTGTTTCCTAGCCTAACTCTTGTATCAATTTTCCACAAAATTTCGTATCAACGTTATTCGTTCCTCTACTCTTAGTCGACATCCTCTATCCTTTATTATTCTCACGAAAGAGCAACGGAGATAGATAGAGATATGCACGAAGTTGTGCCCTTTGGTTTGAAGGCGCGATTAAAAACGCTAAAAGAATAAGTAAATTTCTATGTAAAAAAATATTGAAATCGAAAATAGAGATGCGACGTAAATGTAATCGCAAGACATTTTTCAAGGCGATAACAACGATACTACACAACATAAGGACTGTTAGTATGAGGATACGTAATATTTGTGGCACTCCGACTATCCTCGCCATGAGAAAGTGTCAAACTATGATGCGTGTGAACTCGGTCATGGATGCACCCTTAATATGTTAGCAGGAAACGTGCAACAGTGTGCTTCGACGAGAATAAAAAATTCGGATGGATTGCAGTTTTTCAATTTTTATACTTAATGAGTCCCGATGCAACAGTACGGTATAAATAATGAATATTGTATGCAAAGGGCGAGGGGGGTGGGTGTCGCGTCCGATGGTTCTCAGTCGTTGAGTATTGGGTGTTTCGTTCGTCAAGCAGCCACGGGCTGCTCGCTTTCAGCCTCGTGTGACACGGACTTTGTTCCCGTGGCTCGACATGTACTCACATGCAAGTATACGTATATATAAATGTATGTATGTACATACATATTTACACATAAATATATATAATTAAACATATAGACACTTGTATACATGTATATTTACAAGGGGGCTTGTACAATATACCGTTTTATATAGCGCTGTACATTATGTACCAGCGTATACATATGTACATGCGCGCACATATAGTCCGTGAGGGAGAGCGCGCTCGATTTGTGCCTTCGCCAGGGGAAAATATGTGCGGCCCCAACCCGCCCGGTACATAATGTAAACGTTGCCTATGTATTTCTCAGGCGGTATATATACATACGAGGATACCGCGTAGTGTGATGTAACAAAGCGACGATTCACGAAGATTGCCGAGTTTGCCCGAGCCCCGTAGCGCGTCCGTTTTCTTCTTCGGCAAGTTCGGAGATGCGTGGTCTCAATGCTCGGGTTGTACACACGGTAGCGCGTCAGCTGCGTTACCAGGGTGCCGCCATTTGCAATTTCATGGAAAGCCCGCTTCACGGGGGCAGGGGGGGGGGATTCTTCGAGAAAGTCCGATCCTCATTGTACATGCGAGCGAACGAAAGAGAGATAAGAAGCGAGAAGAGAGAGAGAGAGAGAGAGAGGAGCGAGAAAGGAGCCATGTAGAAAATGACGGAGCAGCAGAAAAAAAAAGACTATAATTCGCCCTCTCTGATGATCTTGAAATGAAAAAAGAAGCTCTCGAGCTTTTATTCCTCCCACTATTCACAAAAGTCATCCGTTCAGCAAACGCACAATAAGAGCATGACCTTCAGTCCCCCTTTCCTCACTCCGCGGCATTATTTACCTCTCATGTCCGCGTAGGAGAAAGCGAACCGATTGTCATATTATTATTATTATTATTATTATTATGTCTCAAGTTCTAGCTACATACATAGCTATGTATCTTAATGTTCGACGGCAACCATCTTTATTTGCAGTACCGTTTTTATCGTCTCATTCGTCGTTAAATTTGATCAAGATGTCGCGATAGTCGCCCGCTGTAAAATGCCTAAGTGCAACGTCGGATCGTTAACATTGTCGAGGGAGCGAGCCGACAACGTCGCACTCTCGAAGATCTCACATCCGGTATGGCCGCCATGTTGCTCTTTCGGTAATCCCTTCTCCTCTATTACTGGATGCCACCTCTCCCTCTTCCCCTCTCCGCCCCTACCCCCGTCGCGCTTCCCCTAACTCCAGAAAGTAAATGCGCTGCGTCGTAGCGGCATAGCAACAGCGGCAATGGAGGGCTTCCATAAATAGATCTCCTCGGCCTTCCGACGTTGCCAAAACAACTGGCCCCGAACGCCCCTCGGAGAACGCGACGCCTCAAGGACGGTGAGGACTTGACGCGATCCGGCAACGCCGCGCGTCCTCAACGGAAAGTTCCATCAGCGCGTATTGCGCAAATCCGCGATGCCTTTTTTTTTGCCTTCAGCGCTGTGTCCGTTGGCATTAGAGATTTGAGCAAAAAAAATCGTTGATAACACGACACAATCACGCAGCATGAAGAATCGTGTTTGAGAACATTTTCTTCAGTAGAAGCATGTCGATGATGGCGCTGCTGTAGTGTCGACCATAATTGATAAATGCAAAATTCGATCGGACTTGTTTTTCTTTTTTTACATAATTTCATTATTTCACTCGTTACCGATCAACGGTTATTTTTCAGCTGGCTGTGTGTGTGTGTGTGTGTGTGATTGTGTGTTAATACACTAGCGTGGTTTTTCATTGTGCAGGCAACGTTGCGAAAGAGCGCAGTGGGCGTACCTGCGATACGGGCTCGAACGATGTGGCAACATCGCGGCTGTAAATCATGATTAAAATAATAAGTATAATACATATGTAATACATAAGCTCGTGGTATATAGGCGGCTGCGCGAAAGCCCGAAAGCGAGACGTCGATTTTCCCAGGTTTTGCGCAGCTTCGGTTCCCCTACCGTCGGCTGTTTGGATTTCAGCCCCCTCTTTCCCCACTCTGACAGCCTGAAAATCCAGCGGGTTCCCGGCGCTAGCGGGGGCTGAAGGGGAGTGGGGGCGAATTGGTCGGCAAGGTAAAGAGAGAGAGAGAGAGAGAGAGAGAGATCACCTGAAACCGCGCTGTACAACACATCCATGCTTTTGCCAATCTTGGCACTTTGCCTGAAAGAGCATATCGACCGTGCGACGTTGTCACATCAGGGATCTTGGCTACGGGGTCCCTGGAATGGGCTACTCTTTGAGCTGTATGTACCAGTATGTGCCCAACCCAACGACGAGTCCATGCTACACAACGCGAACCCCACTATCTCCCGATCCTTCCTACCGATCAATGCTTATCCATAACGTTATTAAATTCGTACATATGGTACGCTGTACATAGAGCATGTACATAGCTGTACTGTAGCGCGTGGACACACGTTGTTTTTCGTCTGACATTACGAGCTTCTCATACAGTGTATAAGAGCAATCCGAATCGACTGAATCCTTGGATTAGTTAATTTTACACAAGCTGGTGGGAATTAATGATCAACTATAGCGCATAGTTGCAAGTCTTCCGCACTGCCTGTGTGCTTATACGTTTGACCCGAGTAGAACCGGAAACTAACGAGTTTTTGTTTCTTTATTATCGTAATGCCTATGGAACTTTACAACGAGAATACGTACTTCCGGGAGGATCATGTTCAAGATACGTAAGTTTTTCATGGGTTCTCAAATTCACATAGGTCCAAGATTATTATTTTTATTTTTGTGAATGTGTAACACTTCTCAGTGTGTATCTCGCTTTACTGCCCTTGATCTTATCTCGTGGGCACTCGTAGGCATTTTATATGCTCTCAGGACGATGTGAAAGTCACGTGATTGAGCCAAGGGGTAGGATATGTCGCCTTGAAGATCATTTGAGAACGCGAAAGAGGTTGTTTAGGCAACGTCTTAATAGCATGTGATACACCTCGAAGAGGGTTTCCCGCTTTGACGTGAGCAGCGCACCTAACGGTTTTCTCTCTCGCACTCTTAGAGAGTTTTGCATGATCTCAAAGTGACGCTGTAACATAACCTAAAAAAAAATTGATGAACACCATTTAGTGATAATTGATACTTCGTGCTAAAGTAAAACATCTCACTCGATGTGCAATAAAATTCTGCGTTCGACGATCCTTTGCTTTTTTCGTATCTTCTCAAGACGATATTAAAAGAGAGGTTAGGGCTTTAGTTGAAAATATAAAATTATCATCTAAATTTTGTATTCTTTCCAAGTAAACACTAAATAGTAAAAATTTCAATTTTATTCACTATCTAGTTTTTGAGATATTCGCTGTTAAATTTTGAGCTATCTAACACTAGCCTTATGGAAGGAAAATAGCGTTACGGCATATAAAGCGTCTTTACGAAAATTCGGATCAAAATATGTGCCAAAAAAATTTCATCTATGGCAAGAGAATGTTTACAAAGAGGTACGTGTGAAAGTTTGAAAACGATGTCCTGCCTGGTTTGTGAGATAGCACAAATGGCAGCGAGAAATTTTTCCGTGGACGCTCGGGTCGGGATCGGGATGATTTGTCTCTCGGACGCTGCTTGCCCGGCGACCCGCGCTCCATGTTACCTATCCCCCCATTCGCGTCTGCGCAGCTTTCCAACCTCCTCATACATCACCATTCATCATTCTCTTTTATTTCCTTTCTCTCGCAACCATCGAAGCAAGCGAACGGTAACTATGGCCTCAAACAAATTTCGAAACATCTTGTCCAACGATATTTGACACTCTGGGAAAATAAAAAAACTCACGCCCGTGCATCAATCAATTGTTTAGCGCATCCGAAAGCTCCGTGTTGTTCAAGCATAACAATGTCGGAAGATTTTTATTGGTCGCCTCATCGCCATGACAGTTGCTTGGGCGCTTGGCGAACGAGTGCGAATCGTAAGATATCCGTTGTAGTCGATTTCGTAAATTCCAGTTGAACATTTTTTGGCACATTTCCTTAGAGTGTAGTAGGTACAAACGATAAAAAAAAACGTTAGTCTAGTGCGAGTCGTTTTTTTTGTTCTTCGTGATCGATGGAACTTGTGTGTGTGTTGGAAAAATAGGTTAGGTTGCTTGTCGTGCGTTCCGGAGGCCACCGTAGTCCAAAAGAGAGGTTATGTTACAAACTTACCAAAGTCCCATATCACTTACGTTTCTTTAGATCCAAGCTCGTTATTGCGCGAATTTCGATTTAACTGCGTTATTAAAAAAAAAATGGTTCGTCGATCAACGAGCAAACTGATAGGTCAAAGAAGAAAGAAGAAATCGGCAGGTGCGGCAAGAGTGCTGAAAGAATACAGTAACTACCATCGTCGATTTACCGGAAATTCCACACCGTTGCAAGACGATGAATTATTTGAGGGAAATAGTGTCACGAGTGTTCCGAGTTTCGTGAATTTTTCAGAAGAGGACGTTCAAGTGATACGAGGTCCGGGAGAATCCGACAATGAGGGAAACTTTTTAATAGGTAATGGACAAAGGTTTTCATTTTGCTGTATCGGGATTTTGTAATTCTTAAATGACATTTCTCGATATACCTGAGCTAACGACAGTCAATGAGAGTTGCGCTTTTCCCCTGGATCGTCCTTGAAAATGGCTGTCGATAGCTCGACACGATACCGAAAATTCTCGAGTCACAGGTACAGATGTTCTTAGTTTCTTTATTGAGGAAATTTCTTTCTTATTTTATTACAAAAAATTACATTTTGGTATTCGTTGATTTGTCTTGTTTCCTCGTACCGTACACCTAAACACACTTCTTCCCGGCTGCTTGATACACCACATACCGTTGTTAAAAAAAAATAAAATAAAAAAAAAAAAAAAAAAAACTCCACCTACCAACAGTGGACTCGCTTCTTTAGTGAACCGCTATAACGGCTTCCTCGTTTCAACTCTAGAACCGTCACGATTGACAGTTAGAGTTGTCCTTGTGGCAGACCAGTCATGTGATCAACTATTTTAGCAATACAATTCTCGGAACAGGCTATAAAATCTTATAACGCGTAAAAGTAGTTGTCAGAATTTATAATAACTAAGTTAAGTGTGGGTATTAATGCAATTTTTTTTTTAATCAGAATTTAATCTTGTCTCATTATTAATAGCTTGAAAAAAATCAGACTGTTAATTCAATGTTTTGAAAACACAATGAATCAAAAAAATGACGTGCATCATGATTATTCAATTTGTTGTTGATTTTTCAAAATTAAGAGGTGTTTGTGAGTGAAAATTTCACCATTTTTTACTAGTAATGGTCAAAAATTGACATCAGTACAAGGTTCTTGTTTTCTTTGTTATTGTTGCAATAAAGTAAGACTTATTTTTAATTAAAAAATTTTTTAGAATCAAAATTTAATTTTTTTTAATTTTCCGCCGCAGTATTTGGCACGAATTTTTCAAGAATGCGTGCATTCCCGCGGTTGTAATACCATTGCCGAAGTATTAGACTCCATTCTTTCGAAGCGTGCGCACAGATTACTGCGGTCGACACATTTCCAATTTCTAAACAAAAATATTAAGACGAAGCTGTTTTTATCAGTCTCGTGTCTTATAAAGTTATCTTATATCACAGCCGAATATTCTGGATATAATAGCTAATGCCAAAAGTAGAAACAAAAGTAAAGCGAAATAAAATAAAAACAAGCGAGTTTGGGTGGACCATGAGCCAGCCCTTGAACTTCCCGTTTTTAAACTTATTTCGAGAAGAAATAATAATAATAATAATAAATACCCAACCCAACCCATTTAGAATTAAAGAAAAAACAAATAAAAATATCACTTTATATTCGTGATTAGCAACCGAAGTAATCTTCAAATACCTACCAATTTTCATTTAAATCCAAATTTTTTTAGTTTTTTTTCCGCATATTGAATGCGCCAAATTTAAATTTTGCAAATCTGACTTTAGATTTGTGATCAGCGATCTAAAAATCCTTCTGGTATTAATTTTCATCTGAATCCGTTCATCCATTCTCAAAATATCGCCATTTTTATTTTATTTTTCAGACTTTTGTTAATTAAACAATTCGAAAAGTACTGAATCGATCAAAGCCAAAAACTAATCAGTTCGAAGTTTGGAAAAGCCGCGCCGATTGAGACCAAAATCATTGAAATTCGGTAACTCGTTCTTGAGATATCGTTGGAGGAAAAAATTGATTACGTACATAACATACAAACATACATACACAGACGTCCATCTGAAAATGGTCGGAGGTGATTCTCTAGACCTTGAAATGTCGAGATCTATTGAAAACTCAACTTTTCATTTTCGAAGTGATTACCATAACTTCCCTTTTTTCTGTGAAAACAGAGAAACGGGAAGTTGAAGATTGAAAAAAATAGCACTTCAAATTTGAAAAGAAGAGGGAAAGATTGGTAAGCCAAGAAAAAATTTAACATATTTAGACTACACAAAAAGCAAAAGAGGAAACGTTATTTAAAAAAAAAGGCAGCTGAAATAAAAAAAAAAAAAAATTGGGAGCATGAATGAAATTTTTTATTTCAAAATCTGGTAGTTTAGGAAAAAATATGTAGTACGTATTTTTTATTTTTTTATTTGAATCAAAATTGTCGTTAATATAACAAATTGAAAAATATAACGTTATGACGTCACACATGTTAAGCTATATCTATATATATCAAAATCCGTGAAATTAAATTGCCTATAACAGGTGCATCTGTCATTTTGAACGGAAAATAAAAAATACGTCCTCATTATTTTTACTCACTCTACATTGTGCGCCCCAATGATTGAAAAAAAATTTCATTCATACCCCTAATTGCTGAACTTCGCAAAAGAGAAACTGAATTGCAATATAACCGCAACACTCGCAGAATATTGGCTGTCAGCTGACTGAGTTGTGCTGATCATTTATTCGAAATTTTTTTGCCCAAACATCCTGCCACCTTACCTTTTTGTGTAATCTATCGAAAACGCATAATTTCGTGATCAAATTAATGAATCACTTCTCTAGTACTTAAGTTGGTTCAGCTTTTAATTGAGCTTTTACCAAGCTGATTTTTTCTTATATCCTCTGCTGAAACAGGGATTTTAAAATCGAAATTTCTTGCGGAAAAAGTTGGCCATGTGATCTGAAATTTTGTAAGTCTTAAAAAAGTGTATCACAATAAAAATATTTCCAATTCACAAAATTCTCCAAGTGTCAAACTATATAAGACCGATTGTGTTCAAATTTAAGGTAGTAGTCTGGTAACTTAAGCCGATTTTCATATCTTATATTTTCTTGTCTTTTTTGGAGGGCGTTTTTTTGTAGAAAAATAAAAATGAATCGTTTTGGATATTTAGGATGTTTTTATTTACATATTAGAGACACAAAAAAAAATTTTTTGGAAAAATTTTATAGTTTATTATTATTATTATTATTATTGATCGAAGTTGGCACCTCGAAAAAAAAGCGCGTGGGTGGCCCCGGTGATTTTGGCTCTTGATGTCTTCATAATTCTTAATCTATAGACATGCCATTCTGGTCGGAACTACTGAAGTTAAAATTCATGGATAAATAACAAAATGGCGGACTTTGAAAAAAAAGTCCTTTTATTTTAGCAAAGAAGGGGTGTAAAATAAAAAGTTAGGGATGAAAAAATTTCTCGGTAGTTCCGACGAGAATGACATGTCTATAGATTAAGAATTATCAAGAATTTTTGATTTCAGATAACATCAAGAGCCAAAATCACCGGGGCCACCCACGCGCTTTTTTTTCGAGGTGCCAACTTCGATCAATAATAATAATAATAATAAACTATAAAATTTTTTCAAAAAATTTTTTTTTTGTATCTTTAATATGTAAATAAAAACATCCTAAATATCCAAAAAGATCCATTTTTATTTTCCTACAAAAAAACGCCCTCCAAAAAAGACATGAAAATCGGCTTAAGTTACCAGACTACTGCCTTAAGTTGGTCCTTGCGCGGACGGTGGTAGGGATAGGCGCGGCGGAGCGTGCGGTAAGCGGAGCATGCATCAAACAAGAGAGAGTCGGACCTCTCACGGGCGCTACATGTGTATTTCATCATTAAATATTTCGTTAAAACTCATTAGAAGATCCCGTGACCCCCTTTTATCGTCGTTACGGATTCTTAAGAATTTTTTACATGCGCATTGCAGTTTGATATCAGACTTCTAGGATTATTCAGTATACAATTTATTAGATAGAAATATGGCCAGCATGTCATCCCCATAACCCTTTCAAGGGCAGTGGCACTCCTAGAGTGCCACTGGTTTTCCTGTGCTTTTCGATTAATTTCAATATTTCAATATTTTTTTTCTCAAAAAGTATGCATTTTTGAAAAACATGACAAGAGAGCTTTTTTGTTCAAAATTTCATGCAGAATACAATAAAAATTTTCTTGTTTAGAAATTTTCAATTTTTTTACTTGAGGTACGCCATATTGCCGCCGCCATTTTGAATTTTTCGATTTTGACTTCAGATTTGCAATCAGCGACCCCAAAACCGTAAGAATATGATAATAACAGTTTGATAAAATTTATGATGTTGAAATTTGCATCGTTGGAATGCAACGAAAATAGGTTAAAACAAAAAAAAACTTTCCAGTATCGTTTTTAAGTTAAAAATCGTTTGAACCTTTCTTAATTAACCCAAAAATGAGTTAATTGTAAGATATTCGCGTTTGTGCAAATACCAAAGATGTTTCGTTATTTAAGATAATGTACAACACAGGTGAGAGCAGGAGAGATAGCGCTGCTCACATCCTTAGGAGACAAACCAAGAATTTCATTCACATCACATCTAGACTCAAATAGTGATTAATTTGTCCATAAACATTTGGCTATGGATGCGACTTTTACACAAAAAAATAAAATTCCAATAATAATAATAATGATGATGATTATAATATATAATATTATTTTTCAACTCGTCAGTTACTTTTTCTTTTGCCTCGGCATAGAAGCTTTTATTTGTATGAAAAAAAATTCAGTTTCCTTCAAGAGCGTTTGAAATTTTCCATACAAAATTATATTTAAAAAATGTCAGATTGGCTGCGTATGCGCTCCGTGAAAAAATTTTAAGACCCTATAATTCGAGAATAAATTGAGCTATAAGACTGAAAAATTGTAAACGCTTGAAGCAGTGGGGCACCTTTGTTGATTATGAATTTCGTTGCGATTGACGGATCGGTTAATGTTTTATCGTAATTAAAAAAATTATTGAAAAATATCTTCGGATTCTCTCGAAAATATTTTCAAATATTTAATTTATCTTGAAACTTTGTACACTACAATGAAGTACGCAGAGAATGTTTCGTATTTAATTTGTTTTGTATTTAATCTTCAAATTCTTTGAAATTTTGAATTTTAAAATTTTTTCTACGATAATCGACGGAGTGTCCAGACGAATCTTTTCACACGAGTAAGCCAGAGTATAAGAATTTTTGGCATTCAATTTGACGGGAATCGATAAATTTGTCTGGATTTGTAGAATTTTTAATTTTTTTTTTTTTTTTTTTCGAAAAATTCGTTAACTGCATAAACATTCAAAAAGGAAGTTAAAACAAGAAGCAAGCTGAAATTTGCACACTGTTGGCCCGCAATGTCTCCGCGTTCATTCATAAATACTTCCTCCGTGAGGAAGCGAAAATTGAATGTTCAACTTGCTCACAGGAGAAGCTTTGTGAACGTTGAATTTCGTTTTATTATTTTCTAAGCATCGTCGTACTCCACTATACTCTTAAAAACTTCGTATCTATACAGAAAACCGTATGACAATCGGTCAACGTAGTTCACTCGGTCACCGCACTTTTTGTTTCGACTTTAACGTCCTCCAACACCGATCTGCGTTCACGCGATGGGTAAACTTTATCAGGTCACTGTACCCCCCGCCTCCCTATTCCTCGTGCAATTGTATGCCTTTGTGTGGCACAAATAAATGGTCGAAGAGTACGAGCAACGAAGAAAAAAAAATAATAATTTTTCACAAATAACGCTCGCAGTGAATACCGAAAAAAAAGAAACTTTTTTCCGTGTACGAGTCGGTACGAAAACGTCGAATATCGAGGCACCACAAGTGACGAATGTCAAGGCGTCGGCCATTTCTCCCCCTCCCTTACTACCGACAAACACGGTGAAAGATGAAACATTTTCAACCCGAGAAGTGCGCCGTGAGGCAGAGAACTACGCAACTTGGAGATCCACTAGGCTCCATGGCCCCCGTGTGTATGAAAACAACGCAGTGTGACGACGGCTATGGCCGCCGATAGAGAGAGCGGCGCTTGCGTCTCGCTACTCGGTCCTACCGCTTGGCGGTGTTTGATACAGCCGTAGTAGTATACTTACCACATGCCCGAACGATATCCCACTCTCAGCGGTTGACGTGCGGCGAGGACACTACGAGGTGGCTCGTTCGCTCGTCTTCTCGTGTATCACGTCGGTGTCATATATATTTTTTCTTTTTTTTTTTTTCGTTTTTCAGTATATCGACGACTGAATTTTTAAAAAAATTATACAAACATACACATAGAGTTGTGTTCGTATGGGCGATTGTGTTGGTCTGTGGTGCATGACGCGAGAAGACTTTTGATAAAGCAGGAGCTCTCTGTAAACTGCTCGAAAATGTGAACGTCCTGTGGCAGTGAAAACGACGGGTGTGAAGCGCGCTCAGCGCTGCCTGCAACACCGTCTTTGGGGCCTATCTCTCTCGCATACACACGACTATCCCCCCCCCCCCCCCCTCTTGTTATCTGAGCGCCAAAGAGAATATCGTCACGCGTGGGTACAGTTTGAAACAAAAGTTTCGAATATACGAAAAGTAGCAGCCGTAAACTTTGGCCGGCTCCGGGGGTCGAGTTGTGCTGCTGACGCTGGTGCTGCTACACGCCGGTGGAGCACCGCAGTATTAACCGCGAGGCGGACCGGTGCTGTGCGATGTCAATGCAGCAGCACTCGACTCAACAGCATCAGCAGGATTTCACGGGTTCGTAAAGTCACTGGTGCATCAGTTTTACACGTGGCCAATGGTGATAACGAAATTAGTTGCGTCTCCAGTTTTTTTTTCTTGTGTTACGTGATTTTGTGTGTGTGGCAATTGACCGATGAGGGGTTCCTGGGAGCCTGTCCCAAGTAGCACGAGTTGAGATAACATTTACGAATTGTTACGGACAATCATCCAAGATTTCCCATAATTCCCCGCGCTGGCTAATGCTGTATCTCGATCGCTGCGAGGCATGTCGGGTAATTCTTGGGCTTGTCATAAATTCCTGAATGTTACATCTCGATTAGTGAAACGGAGACTTGCGGTAGCTTCTATCTCGTGAAACATTTAACTCCATCCTTTTTAGAACATTGAGAAATACGTGCAATTAGCGTGAGATTGTGTACGCGCGCGATAACTACGAGAAACATGTTTGAGACGGTGATAATAGCAATAGGGGTTAGACGACCGACACGTGTCTGTCTTCCATCTTTCATTATCGTCGCGGTGACAACAATCTGTCTATGCGATGAAATTCTCTAAATTATTATATTTTTTTTTTTTTAATGCTATCGGTGATACTAGGCGCCATCTATATCTCTCCCGATATTGCCAGGGCTTGTGTCGATAGATTATTGATTTGAGCTGTACCGCTTGGGATTTAATATTCGTGTGCTGAGATCGTCGACGGGTAAACGTACTATCATATTTTTTTTTTTTATAATCCGAAAAACATCGCGAGATTGTTTATCGTTCGTCCCGGTTATGTGGAGATTTTACGAATCTTCCGAACGGGGCTTTGAGTTTTCAACGAAGCGATCTCTTGGATCCTGTCTAAAAACACGCCGCATCGCTCATTTAAAATCAATCCTTCGTCTGTCAGTGCTATCCCGGTACGGTGTCACTTTCCTCTGTCCGGGAGTGTGTTTTACGCTAATGCATTTACACACATCTAGGGCAAAACGGTGCCTTGACAATTCTGGGATTGCTCTATAGTACAAATATGCATCTATATGTATATTAGTATATATGCATATATAAATGTATATACACATCGAAGCGTGTTGCCTTGTGCTGCCACCAAACGACTGGCGTCGTTACTCTGCGAAATCGTTCGGTCAACGGTATGCGCGAGGCTGTGTGTTTTAGCAGTGGTGCGGCTTCACGTTCTCTCTCCCTCTCTTTCTCTCTCTCTCTCTCTCTCTCTTTCTCACTTCATCACGCGTTCGCGCACATGTATTTCACCTGTCAGAAAATGGATTTTCTCCCGACCCGAGCCAAAAAACAAGCGGTCGTCCCGAGATAATGATCAATCGCGACGGAGTGTTTTATGAAAAAAATAATAATAATTACGTCGTGAGATGTAATTGAAATATTTGCATATTTGCAAAAATAAATAAAAGAAAATATCAACATCGAGAAACGCGTTTACGCAAGAGCGCTCTTGTACCGATGTTTTCTAGGGACTTTTTTTATCATTCACCGCTATTTCCTAGGGATTTTTCCCAATGTGATTGGTACTGTCGTATCTTTCGAGCGAAGAATTGTCTCTCTCTCTTTCTCGCGCAGACTTACTGTCCGTGACAGGGTCCTTGGCCTCACGATTTCTTTCCATATCTCTCGTTCTCCGACGTCTCTGACGTCACTGACTCGACGCGAAAGATACTATACGGTTCTCGAAAAAGAAAATAAAAAATAATCTCGACTTTTCATTCATCCATCGGCAGTGCCTTTAGTCCAAGTTTCACATGGCAAAATAAGTTGCGGTATCGCTCGTTGGCGTCGCTGCAGCGTTGCCATACGTTTTTTGTGTATACGATATATGCGCGAATGCAATCGATGTTGACGGTTGACGGGCCCCTCGAACGTCTCCGTCCAAAACAACAAACGGGGGACCCTTGGCTCACTGAAATACGGCACTCGCTTCGAACGATCGAGCCTGAATAACGCTTGCCAAATTAAAAAAAAAAAACAGAAAGAAAAAAAACTTCGCTCCCCGTCCGACCTGATGTTTCGGCTGGACTCACGGAATTTCCCCGGTGGCCCGTGAAAAATTGTGTTTGGATAAAAAAAAAAAGTATCCCGATGTCACGGGCACGAAGAATTGTATTATGGTTTTTTGTGGGTGCTCTTTGAATGACGAACTCAACGACTAAACGAGTATTCGATTCGCGAAATTATATCTTCGTATTTACTTCCCCTCACCGGATAATCAGTGTTCTTCGAAACGTGCCTAACTTCACGGCTTACTCGTATATACAAATTGATATATGTGTATAATGGCGTTGCCCTCGGAGGGCGCTGTGCTCATGGCAAAAGCGTCGCCGCGGATCGAAGATACGACTGTCAACAGTACGGCATGTACGTAACTGGAAGAAAACGGTTTTTTTGTTTTGTTTTGAGCAAACATTGGTAGATAACGATGCGAATAAGAAACGAAAATTCAAAGGGGTCAATTAGAAGAGAGCAAATATAAACAGACACACGCAACGTGGTCTACAGTGAATTGCGTGAAGATGTCGCTTTCTTCCGGGTAGAGAACGTTCTTGTCCCCTAGCCTATTTGTATGAAAAAAAAAAATTTAGCCCAATATCTCAAAATTTACGACCATGGACATTTTTTAAAAATTTCAAAATAACAAAATTTGTAATTTTCAAAGAATTTCGACGAAAATTTCAGTAAAAGAAGGGTTACACAGTTTTACTCGTCTATGAATGCAGTATAACTCAAACCGTTCTCAAGTTATATAGAGATTTGAATTTTGCAAGGCCAACGTGCACACGCACACAACGCGCACGTCCAGACATTTTTTTATAAATGTGATTTTTAAACAGTTTGACATATTCTAAGAACTCTAGCTTGGAAATCGAAATTTTCTTTTTATAATAACAAAGCTTCCTCTACGAGGAAGCAAAATAAAGAAAAATCCCGACTTAAAATTGAAAAGTGTAAAAAAAAATTATACTTTAAAGAGTAGAGACAAATGCCGAAAAAAGAGTAGAGACAAATGCTGAAAAAAAATAAAAAATTTCTGATCGCAAAAATATTAATAAAAAATAATTCATATAAATTTGTGCCGTAAAAAAAAGAGTAAAGTAATTTACAATACTAACTTTTAGTAGAATTTTAATAATTGTCATTAATTAATAAAATGACAGTATGAGATTTTCACTAAACCAATCCCCTAAATCCATAGAACCAATATCCACGATACTGACGGCAAAACTGTCATACGGAAATGCCTCTCAACTCTAATGAAAATCTCGATTTCTCATTTTTTAAATTTTTTAAATTTTTTCAGCATTTGTAACTCTTTTGGGGGGGGGGGGGGGGAGGGTTTTAGCGTAAAAAAAAACACTTTTTTTGTGAATTTTTTTAAAGGTATGGATTGAGCAAATTTATTCAAACCTTTTGTACATTATTAAGTATACTTTTAACAATATTCTGTAATTTTTTCATGCGGAAATATTGAATAACAAGACGGTGACAGAGCTTGCCCCAAAACGTCTTAGAAAAATAACAATTTGCGGTGTTCACTATATCTCGGTCGGAAATTATCTGAAATAAAAAACTATTAAAATTTAGTCGAAGTATCATCAAATCCTCTCCCCAACGTTCTATGATTTTTTTTTTTTTTCATTTAAAAATTTTTGGTGGCCATCCAAAGTGTAAACTGCTATTTTCCACGAAAAATTCCGCCATTTTGTGGGTGGGAAACCCCCTTAATGGAAAAAAAATTTTTTAACTAAACGTTGGGAGGAGATATTTTATATGTAGAAAATGTGTACCAAGTTTGAAATGAATCGGTCAAGTAGTTTTTAAATGGCAGTGAACACGGACTTTGAAAAAGTAGTTCTGGGGCAAGCTCTGTCACCGGCTTGTTTTTCAATATTTCCGCATGAAAAAATTACAGAATATTGTTAAAAGTATACTTAATAATGTACAAAAGGTTTGAATAAATTTGCTCAATCCATACTTAAGGATGTATGAGCACTAGCTTCACGATCATATAAAAATCTGAATTTTTTATATGGTGTAGCAGAAGTGTATATGATAAAACCTGCAAAATTTCAACGTGGGTCAACGACTCTTTACGCGAGTAATTAATTCGTGAAATCAAGATATTTATCCCACGCCATATACGAATTCTGGGTTGACGAAACTTTGAAACAGAAATTCGTATCTTTCACGATCAGATACGATCAATATTAAAACTGTTAAATGTTCAGAAAACTATCACGATTACATACGTTCCATAAAAAATGGGGGTTAACGAACCTTTTGACATACAATTATCGATTTTAAGGAAATTTTTCGCGTGTGTCGCATAATGAGCGGTCCGACTCTCTCTTGTTTCATGCGTGCCCCTCGCTCACCGCGCTTACCCGCGCCCACGTTTCCGCTCATTTCCCGCCACCTTGTGCTCATACATCCTTAAAAAAAAATTCACAAAAAAAGTGTTTTTTTTTTTACGCTGAAACCCTTACCCCCCCCTTAAAGTTGAAGAAAATAAAAATTTTAATTACAGTTTCCATGTTTCAATGAGGAGTTGAAAAAAAAAGAATTTCAATTTATTTGTTTATTTCGAACTTTTTAAAGTTAGAAGCAACAATGAGTTAGAAGCCCTTTGCGCCTTTTTGAGTATCCATTATTATAAAATCATATTTTCTAAAGAAATCATTAATATTCGCGTAGAACACAATGAAAAAATAAAATAAAATCTCCATTCATTACTGAACACTAGAAGGAAAAAATAAAATTGAATCGTTGAATTGAATTTCCAAAACTTGAGATTTACAGTTTAAAGCCTCTAATTAGGTACAAACTATAATAGTGGTTTATGATTTTTACTTACCATTGGACTTTGCGTATAGCGATTTTAGTCTGAAATTGGATTATCGGTTATTACGAAGTGCAATTGTAATTGATAGTCAGGCTAGTAGGTCGTTGGG
The DNA here is from genome assembly GCA_963564615.1 of Rhorus exstirpatorius. Taxonomy (NCBI): domain Eukaryota; kingdom Metazoa; phylum Arthropoda; class Insecta; order Hymenoptera; family Ichneumonidae; genus Rhorus; species Rhorus exstirpatorius. The sequence goes on from OY751321.1 coordinate 9,992,192, forward strand.
GCTAGCGGCATTTAAGGATGTATCGACTGTACAATCCCAGCAAAATCAGGGCGAATTTGAAATTTTCACAACTTCTATGCATAATATACACTTGGATGATTGGAAAAGTGATTTTTATTGTGTAAAAGGCCCGAATATTGCCTAGAAATATGTTTTTCGGTACTTAAAATGAATATTTTGAGTAATTGATGAATATTTATGATACTCGTCAGAAAACTTTTGTCTGGGAATCCGACCTGAATCCAACCTTCAAAAATAAAATGTATAGTAAATATTATCAACATTATATGGCCCGAATTTACTAAATAGTTATTGAATATATAAAAATAATGCTTCTGATATAATATTTTTTAAATTTTATTTATTTTGAGTGGCACAAGTAGTCGAAACAAGACCCGTGACCCCAATATTGCACCGTACCGCGCGCATATGGTTACGTTGGCAAAATTGTTTTGACTCCCGTAGTCCGGTCAGAACCAGCCAGCTGTGGAGAGGCAAATTAGTATCGGAAGCCAATTTCGATAAATTCATTTTCAAAAAATCGACTAAATCAATCATCCTCGATCATATGTCTGCGAAATAAGAAAAAAGAAGTCATGAGCCCCAAAATATTGGTGGCCGTTACTGAATTACAGTGTTGCCGCTATTCAGGTGTCGAACAAGCACTCGACACTCGGCGACTACATTTTCTCGCAGTTTTTTTTTTTTTAATTTCTCCCAAACGAAGTAGGGAATACCTTGAATTTTTTCCATGCAGCTGTCGGATGTTACTGTTAAAATACGTGTACATTTTAAGGAGGTTCACCAGGTAGAGCAAAATGCACAGAAAAATTCGAATTTTTAATCAGATATTCACTACTACTGTAGAAACGTGCCTGAATTATATGGGAATTTTCACCTACACCATTCACATGAAAATTTAGTTTCTGACGAGGCTCTTTTAACACGCGTTCTCATGTCGTAAACAGAAATTTTAATTTTTCCCCCCTTATAACTCCGGAGAAAAAGAAAAAAAAAATATTATTTCAATACAGTATAGGTGAATAAAGCAGCATGACAAAAATCAGATTGATTGTGTACTTAGTTTACGAATACTATTCAATGAACCCACATAATTCATAGTTATTCGCAGTAAGGGGATGTAAAGAGGGGATAAGCGTGGCATCATCGCTGTAGAGCCGGAGCAGTTAGGTTAGGTTGAACGCGCAATCTGGTGCCCGTGGTGATGACACTTGACGGTACCAAACGTAAGAAATACGCGCCTTGTTGCCAGACTTCTTTGCGAATTATGTACACTATAAAATCGAATTTCTTTCATTTATATCAATGTAAAATAACTTTTATCGATTCTAAACTGTCAAAAATGGTCAAGTATTCATTTATCGTTACTTTGCTCATGATTTTCCGATTCGTGATAAATTATTTTCACAGTTGGCTGCAGTGCCGTCGGCCCATGTCTAAGCAAAGGATTTCCGTCGACCCTCTTCACCTCCCGCAAACCCTAGTGAATCTCCTTAAGTCACCTGACATTTCTCCTTCGATTCTATTATCATTCTAAAACGCATCAGCCTGATAGTTTCCCATAAGAGTTCATGTTAAAACACGAAAAATTGAAAAATTAAATAACCTCGGTACGGGTTAGACGATACCGTCCAAATTTCACACTAGCACTATTTTTACCTGCACGCCTGTGCATTCTTAACAAAGTTCTCGTGTTATTTTGTTAATAGCCATGTCGCTATTGCACCCTCTTGCCAACCTAAATTTCATCCTCCTTTGAATCTAAATTTTCTCTTTACAGCCAACATATTACTCTTCTTTCAACCTAAAACTTCACCCTCTTTACAGCCTTACTCCTGCCTCCCTATTAATCTAAATTTCAGCCTCATTTTAACCCGAGTTATTCTCTCGTTTCAACCAAAGTTTAACTTGTCTTTCAACCAAAATTTCACCCTTCTTTCAAGGTAAACTTCCCTCTTCTTAGAGCCAAATTTTTATCCTCTGAGCCTAAATTTCACTATTTGTTTAAACCCAAACTTTACTCTTCTTGTAGTTCAAACTGTACCCTTCTTTTAACCTAAATTCACCCTTTCTTTGACCTAAATTTCACTCATTCACGAAAATCCTATCAACAAAATCGTCGGTCACACCGGAAATACTATTTCCCTGAACATGCGTTTGAAATTTCGAGTCCATTCGTCCATTGCAGGCTAAGATATTATATGCACGATTCTAAAACACACTGTTCCGAGAGAAATTTGTACGTTTACCATTATAAATAATTTTTTTTTTTAATTTGTACTTCTCAACAAGTGTATTCATAAATAGCCAAAAAAGGATTAAATATAATTTGTAGTTTTTCTGAAATTAATTCTGGAATTTTCGAATCGCCGAAAACACGTTTTTCGAAGTATCGTTGAGACAATCGTAAATATTTTTGTGAGTTATTCTTTTTTACTGGTAACGTCGAAGTATCTATTTCGAGGTGGAACGATATTTGAATAAATTAATTTTTAGAGAATTTTTAAAAAACAACGTTACTTCATAATGCGCCCATGTACACTTGCGTAAATAGATATACATATATGAGATGGGAAAAACAATGTATTTACACAGCAGTGGTCGAATAACGAGAATCGTCGGGTATTGTGAAATACACATGGGGTGCGAGAGTTATGGCAATACTGGCACTACCGGTGAAGCGAAAAACATGCACGGAGAATGTATTTCACGTAAAGTTGAAGTAGTATCTGCGGCAGGCTAGTTGAAATTCAATAACACGTAGAATTTTATTTAATTAAGACGTATTTATGACTGAAGTTATATATATATATATATTAGGCCGGTTTTTTTTACTTTTTTTCTTCTTAAGGTAGTTCGGTCGAATTGAGGTTCGCGTTTAACACCCTGTTTTTTTGCATTTAATCAAAAGAGTTGACCTTGCTCTACATGTCTGCAAAATTTCAAATTAATTTACCGCGTAGTTTTTGCGTAATTAATAAATAAGTTAACATTGCTCTTATAGGGCATATAAGGCTCAGATGGCACGCCAACTATCGAAATTTCAATATACACGAAAAATTAATCGTTTAAGGGCAAAAAAAAACATACCACAATAATGGTTGATATCTATAAGAGATATTTACCAAAGATTTAAGTCGATTTACCGTACGGTTTTTTTTTATTTCAATAATTAATGCAAGTCCGCGGTCTCTGTCCTTGTCATACACCGGATCTGCTCGCTAGCGGAAGACTAGGGGGAAAAACATGTGAAAATCGAAGCTAATCCGCGTCTCACTTCAGATTCGATGAACGCCAGCAAAAGTGGTTCTGAACAACTGTCACATTTGAGTTGTTCGGCAAGATATACAATGTCAAGTAGACGAGTTCCGAGTTCATTGCATACTGGCCGTTGATTCAACTGTACTTGCCCCGAGACGAGCCTTTTTTCTCCCCTGTTCTTCATTATACTGTTTTAAAGCATACAACAAAACTCGCGAATGCAATCTAGTAACTTTATGCGTAAGGTTAGATTAGCTCGCTCCCTAACGTAGAGAATGAGTCAAGTTGAGTCTGTCATTATTCCGGGTATTAATTATTAACTTATTATTTACACCCTAAAAGAAGCTTGTAATAGTAGTAGTAGTAGTCTTTATTCCAATATACAGCGTTCTGCGCTTTTTACAAAAACCAGCTCCCCACACAATTCCATCACAGTATTTTATGCTTACAGTATGTTTTGTTTGTCCGATAGCTTAAGCTCTTTAATTAGCGCTAGTAACAATAACTATACAAACAAAACAATCCCCCTTCCCCTTAAATTTATTTTACTTGCTACCTCTCTTTGGTTCTCCCACCCTATTGTGCTCTTGCCCGCGAGGCCTTGATCCTTTCAAAGGCTCTCAAGAACTCACAAATTTCTACTTGTAGCTGCCCTTTCAGGGTTACGATCAGCCAAGCCTTTAGATCCTCTCCCACCCTGCCGCCACGCCATTTGTCTACCCAGTTAGTCCACTCCTTTTTTATTCCTTTTCCTTTCCTAGCTTCCTCACAGGTCCAGATATGGTCCAAGCTTTCTTCATATACTCCACAGATCCCACAACTCTGGTTAGTAAACCCTTTCTTGCCTACTTTTTCCAAATTGCCACATCGCAGTCTAGCCCATTCCTCCCTTAAATCTCCATTTATGCCTTCTTCATCCCAGTACTTCTCCCTGTCAACCGTGCTTTTTATCTTTCCGTACAGCGGGTTAAACGTTGACTTGTCTACTTTTGTCCAGTCTTCCTGGATATCTTGCTCTTTTCGCCTCTGTACCCCCTCCCTTAGGCATTTCTCTGCTACTCTCCAGTCTATCCCCTCCCAAATAAGGTTTACTAACCTTCCATCCCCCACCTCCGCCATTGCCTTATCGAAGTCAGCTCCCCACTTCGATGGGTTCCCATTTTTTATCCCTCGGATTTCTTCTCTAAGACAGATTTTAGGCCACCGCTCTTCCTTCATCTTCAAAATGTCCACCACGTACTGTCCCACCCTCTTACGTGTACCGATCTCCATACTCCGCCGTCCTGATTCGAGCTTCCAAAGGTAGTCTGGCGTATTGCGCGACAATCCCATCGCCATCTTAACAAACGTTCTTTGCACCTTCTCTATTTCTTCGCGTCTCCTCCAGCCCCATACTTCAATGCCGTATAACGCCCCAGCGCTAACCAACGAGTCCATTAGTTGTAGGCGTCCCCCGAGTTTATCAATTTTTGCCCTTTTCATTACCCCCCATACCGTATTAATCGCTTTCCGAGCTTTCGCTGCCAAGTTCTTCGTGTGCCTTCCCACCGTGTTTCTGGTTGAGAACCAGTAACCCAGGTATTTAAATTCATCCACCACTTCGATCTCCTTTCCATTAAACTCCCAACTTTCTTCCTTATTTATTTTCCCACCGTTCCTGAATACCATTATTTTCGTCTTTTGCACGTTCACTTCCATCTTGATCTTAATGACGTATTTCTCGAGCGATCTTAACATCTTTCTCAGTTCATTTGGAAGCTTGTAATATTTTTTTATGCAACAATTCAATTTATCGTAGCTTTCATATGGTTAAATTGTACGTAAATAAATCTGAATTACGGATGAAATTTGACTTCGGCCAAACTCGACCGAACTACCTTAAGTATCCTTCAAGAAGTTAGTTTTTAGCCTCAAACGAAGCCTCGTGAAACCGGAACTCGGTAGCAAAATTCTAAAAGGTGACTCATCTGGTTTGAATTTTTCAAACACTCTAATCGAAATATCTCGAAAACTATACAAGTTAGGAAGCTGTTTTTAGTTTCATCTTGTAGATAATCAAATTTTCTTTTAAAAAGGTCGTGACTACTATACACCCAAATGTTCATCTTGCACTCGATATACGAACTTTTAAAGTTGAGCTCATTGAATAAATTAATAAAGATGCTTATTACCTTGAACATTTTTATCTCACCCATGTTCTAAGCTGATCCCAATTATGCCACGCAAACTGTTTCATGGAAAATTAAATTATCTACACAATATGTATCTTCATTTTCTATCTATCTTTTACCGCTCACTGTACAGTTCAAAATAAAAATTTTAAAATTGATAAATTCCTCGATAGGAGAATTTTTCCATTTTAGCTCACAGAAACTTTTCTAATTAATTTGAGTTCCACTAGTTTGAAACGTAGTGAAACCCACTGGAAGTAAGCTATCGGAGAATAATCCCTTTCTACCTGAATAATAAAACTTTACCACCGGCGTAACTGTACAATGTATTGTTAGTAAATGAAAATTTGAATTTTTGCGCCCTACGGCTAAGCCGCGTGATCGATAATTTTTTCACTGCTTCTCCCTGCACCCAGAGAAGAGTCGCGTTGGTCCAAGAGTACAATGCTCTATTAACTAAAAATGAAGAACTAAAGCAGTTCGTCATTCAAGTCGTTTACAATAATCGCAAAGAATTTCCGAATTGTAATAAAATGAATTTCTATGAATAAACTCCACAGCAATTTAAAATGATAACCTTGTTTTTTCAATTTTTATTTCAAACTATATTGTAAGCAGTGGATGATATAGAGATAATCGTAACACATATCGTGTAAACAATTGAATTGTCTATGAAATAGTTTGCGTGACATAATCTGTATCAGCTTAGTACACGGGTGAGATAAAAATTTACAAGGTAATAAGCATCTTCATACATTTATTCAATGCACTCAACTTTAAACGTTCGTATCGAATACAAGATGAACATTTAGGTGTATGGTAGTCTCGACCTTTTTTATAGAAAATTTGATTATCGAAAAAATAAAAACAAAAACAGCTTCCCAACTTGTATAGTTTTCGAGATACTTTGGTTACAGTGTTTGAAAAATTCAAACCGGATGAGTCACCTTTTAGAATTTTACTACGGAGTTACGGTTTCAAGAGGCTTCGTTTGAGGCTTAAAACTAAGTTTTCGAAGGGTACGTAAGAAGAGAAAAAATAAAAGATAAAAAAACCGACATAATAATATATACACTACGACCTCGATTTAGGAAACCACGCAGAAACCTGCGGACGATTGCCGTCTTATATTTGACTAGAGTCGTGAATTTTTCTACTTGTACTGATCTGAAAACTGTTGAAAGTTTTGTCATTAACATATTCAACGTTCACACAAGCTCTTGAACAATCGGGTCTGTATAAATACTCAAAATTGTCATGAATACTTCAACACTCGTGGGTAAGTCATGAGTACTCCAACGCTGATCGCTCTGTTGACCGATCGGTTGCAACATAGATTGCCAGTGAATTTAGCTGATTATCGATTTGAACTTTCTTTGCAAAAAATACCACGGTCCTACTTTTTTTTTTTATGTAACCGATCGAAAACTCACAATTTCGTGAGTAAATTGATTATTAAATGATAAACTCTTCCAGTATTTAAGTTGGGTCACTTTTTAATTGATCTTGTGGCGAGCTGATTTCTTTCGTATATCCTATGCCAAAACGGGAATATTAAAATCGAAATTTCTTGCGGAAAAATTCGGCAACGTGATCTGAAAGGTTTGCAGTTAAAAAAAAAGTTTTTCAGGATGAAAATATTTTCAATTCACAAAATCGATTACTTGAACAATTGGAAGAAAAAAATTTGCATTAAAAAAAAATCGAAACGCGAAGTACTTGGCGAGTTATGAAAAATGTCCGTAAGGTACAATTCATAATCCATGGACTACCGGTCACGAACTCGCCAAGTACTTTGTTTAATTTTTTTTTTAATGCCAATTTTTTTCTCCCAACTGTTCAAGCAATCAATTTCAGATCATGTCAATGGCTGTATGTATAAACATAAATTCTCAAAAAGGTTAATAAAAAATAACATTGCTAGATGGACTTGACAATCTTGTGTGCTTTCGATGATTTGAATTTATTTCACAACTTTTTGCAAAGACGGACAAAACCATGTACCGGTTTTTATTACATAATTTAAGATGTTCTTTTCGGGGGTTTGGCTTCTTTTTGCCAAGAATTATCTATGTACGTATTTAGCCTGTAACTTTTGTGCGAATGGTTCGAATGTTGACTGCTACGCTCAGGCTAGAATTAAACATTTTTTACCTAGATGAACTGGGCTGCCAAAAAACTTTGTTCAATTATGGCATCGTTCCATTATTTCATGAGTTCAGTGGCCCCATCAAGTAAGATTTTCTATGCGCATTACGTGTTATCAATGAGGTCACTTGATTTTTTTGAGTACTCACATGACCTATACGAACAACTCCACGTATCCGATTATTGATACAAAGCACCATCGCTGACCATCATGGGCATTAAAAGCATCGCTTGCCGATAGTCTGCTTATAACATTGAGTCTGTGTTTTTTTTTTTTCTTAGAGATGGGACGTTAGAGCCTCGTTCCCCAGATTCCAACTGAAACCAGAACAAACTCGAACCCCGTGATTATATTTTGAAAAATCGTACACATAATCCGCTAAACGAAGTAAAATTCAACACATATCGCCTTGCAAAATAATTTTTTTATGAAGAGACTTGGCCCAAAAAAAAACTCAACGTACCATCACATTGCTACCATAAAACTTGACACACCACCAATTCAACACAGAAACACTTGATGCTTCACCAATTCGTCACAAAAAAATCTCCAGGGCATCCCGGCATAGAAAAATTCTGCCATGGTGCAACGCGACACAGCGAAACTCTCCAGTGGTGCAACTGGGCCTGCTCCAACTCTGCACAGGTCACCAGACTGTTTTTGTGTCTGTGTAGAGTTGGATCGGACCAAGTTGCACCGCAAAAGTTTCACTATGTTGGGTTCCACCAAGGGAGAATCATTCTGTGTAGAGGATACCCGGTAGAAGAGTTTTTTCATGCCGAGTTTGCGGTGTGTTGAATCTTATTGTAGCAAGTTGATGGTGCTTCGAGTTTTTTTGTACCAAGCTACAAGTACCAAGTCAAATGATGGTTTAAAGATGTAACGAATTTTTCTGTCCTAAGGCATCTGGCCACGCTGATTTTTTTTTTTTCATTTTTTTTTCATAATAAACCTTGAAATGTTACGAACAATTTAAGCCGTAGTTGGTATTGAAAATCGTAAAATTGTCTCGAAGTTACAGGTATTTTTCGGTAGGAAGGTCGAGCCGTTGCGAGCGGTCGACCGCGCGGTTCGATTAGTGTATACGTCAGCCGAATAATCGCACATACACTTTCTTTTGCGATTATCTCAAAACTACATTTTTCGAAATAGTGTCATGTAAATCTCGTAAACTATCGCTCCGATTGCTGTGAAATTTGTACACAATACTTTTAGATACATTGTCTAAAAGGTGACGTAGATTTTTGCGATTACTTGGTTGGTTTTTTTTTTTTAATTTTCGTTTTTTCTCGTGAAGTTTCGGTGAAAAATAGGGTAGACGTACCAGTTGTGGCCACTGTACCGTTTGCAGTCACTCCGCATTTCCCTCGAATTTCTTAAACTTTTAAGGCTATGTTAAATTTATCGAGCGTAATATTTCGATATCCAAGATGTTTCCGCACCAATATCGATTGCTTTATTGAATATCTGCTAATTTATTTCAACGAAATATGACGAAACGTGTCAACGCAGAGCGGTTTGTCTATTTTTATTGTCAGAAGTGTTAAGGGATCCCGAGGTGAGAAGACTACGGTTTCTCATTACCGAAAGTCATTCTGCCCCATCAAAAATTTATATTTTATCAGTGAAAGCTCATTTTGCGGGTTGGAATCACAAAAAACTCACATATCAGGTAAAATACCTGAAAAATACGCGGTGGCCAAAAGTGGTACATTTAAAATGCGATTGTTCTATTTGTAGCCAGCCTATGGCCAATCCCAATTCGAAGCTTGGTGACCACAACTGGTACTTCAGATGACCAAAAGTAGTGCAATCGTGGCCACAAATGGTGAAAATGACAGTAACAAGATAATTTCCTTTTTTCTTATTTATCATGATCAGAAAAGGTTTTAAATGATAACAATTCGATTCTGTGTACCTTTTAGGTTACATAGATCACTTTTTCAATTCTGAATTTGCAATAATGTGAACACTGTTCGTAAATTAATGTTTGAAACATGCTTAAAGTGGCTACATCTGGTACGTCTACCCTACCCTTTTTTTTTTATCGGCTCACCATAATTTCCCCAATGGTCGAAAGAAAATATTGCTTTGCTACATTGTAGCGACACTATCCACAAATAAGCTCATTTTTTTTTTAATGCAACATGATGGTGACACACCTGCAGCAACATACGCGCGTTTCGTGACGAGCGCCTCCGCGGAAATTTCTGTAGTGCCACCATTTTTTAATTTTTCGAATTAAAATTTATTTGAGGCATTCTTAAAGCCGTTTCTTACCTTGTGTTAAAAGATCAAAATAGTTCGTTTTATACCTTCGAGTTTATGAAATAAAAAAAAAATACTCTTTTTCCGAGTGGACAGGATGGCCAGACCCCTTAAGTAGATTGTTCGTGTTTCCTGTGTAGAATTGCGTGGGTCAGTTGGGTTTGTGTACAGATGGAATCTGTAGAAGCAAAACATTACCGCGGGTACTTTGTACGAGAAACCGGATGTCAAGATTAATCACCGGATGCCATGATCAATCATGAGAAAATTTTAAAAAGTTAGAAGACCTCACTGATAACAAGTAATATGCAAGGAACCTTTTGAAGCCCTGAGCTTGTCGAAGGTCGAATCGTATCACACATATCCTAACGATATTTGGTGTGTACAAGTTATTGCTTGATCTCATTTATTTGGTTCTGGGCCCATGTGGTTAAACCCATATCGACATCTGTTTTAAAAATCGAATGTGGAAAATTCACGTGTACCTTCTGTTAAAATAACATAACTTTGATAACTTCTCGAAAAATTCGCCATTGTACACAATGTTTTAATAACCGTGTAACCATCAGAAACGAATTCTATACGTTGAATGCGCTGATAATAGACACTATTTGATTAATTATGAAAAAAAATCTATCCTAACACTCACGGTAGCAAAGATATTTTCACAGTTACCGAAAAAAATAATCTGACACTCGCGACAACAAAAAATTCTCAATTGTGAAAAAAAACAATTCCCAATTTATGCATACACTAAACACTATCAATATTTATGACGAAATACACCAGCATGACCTCTTGATCGGCGAGTGACATGAGAACGAGAGCGTACTTATACATATACATACATGTATGTAATTGTTTTTTTTTTTACCATTTTTGTTCAAAAACATAGCTGACATTATGCCTGTTAATTTCCGTAAATATTCTTATTTTATTTTTCCCCAACCAGTCACAACATTATACGCAGATCTTCCTACGTCCAATATATAAATTCTCCCTATAATCAATCATTTTACTTTTTGCCAGAGTTATGAAAAATGAAACCTACTTGAAAAAAAAACTGAAAAGTATAAAAATAAAATTTTTTGTATATTTTTAATATTTATATTATTCTTCATTATATACAACAAAAGTTACGTCAGTGCCAAACAATGAAAATAAAATCTAAAAACTAAATTACTCTAAAGCTCTAAAGCTACGCTTCTGCATTCGATTTGTCGATACACAACTACACAATTATTATTGTAGATAAGTGTTTATATTTATTTTTCATTTATTGGCACCGACATAAAAATTTCCGTTTATAATAAAGAACAGGTTCGGTATTTGCTTTTAACGTATTTATTTTTTACTTTACAGTCCTTGAATTATTTTTTGTATTTCGGTTTTTTTTTTTAATTTTTTATTTTAATATTTAATATTTTCGTGTATTTTATCTAGTTCAATATTTATTTTCCAATATCGGGATCGAATTGAGAATTCCCTCAATGTTTTTTAAAGCGGGTTAAAAGTGTTTTGTTTTGTTTTTTTTCCCCACAAAAAACGATTCATTGCTATATTTTTATGTATATAATCCGTCCCGCATAGTTTGTAAACATGCTCGTGTTTCCATGCACACGTTCTTTATTTGACCTTAATCTCCCTGGAATATTTGCAAAATCTGTGTACGGAAAACCTGGAAAAGTCAGGGAATTTCTGAGTCAATAATGCGTAACAAACATGGTCTTTGCTGCCACGACTCTTGATCATTTCCGCAAATTAGCTCCAACTTCCTCACAAATGAATATTTTTGCACGAAATAATTTCCGAACATTTCTTAAACGTTACTTTTTTTTTTTTTTTTTTTTTTTTTTTAATACAAAACTTTTCTACAAATATATGCTCGTGATGGAAAAAACCTCAAAAATTAGCTTTCAACCTCCTAATCATTGATAACCCCTCAATCCAAACAACGTGTTTCACGTTTACACCGATCGCGCAGTACTCCAATGATTTATTTATTTTTGTTTGTTTGTTTTCTGTCAATTTCAGGGGCATTCGAGAAGGTAGCCGTAAAGCAGGAGCGTCCAGATGAAGCGGAGATCCGCGAGTTGGCTGCCAAAATGGTGGAAGCGAACAAGGCGAAAATAGCGACTGGCACGCCGGGAGCTTCGCAGAGAACAGCTGGCGCGATACCGGGTCAGCCTAATCTTCCCGGTATACTGGGTTACTTGACGAAACGTCCGAGCGAGAATGCACAAGCGCCAAAGCCAAGTCTCCCGAATGAGGGAAAATTGCCGCTTGACGACGAGAGCCAGAGAGGACACTTCGGTTGGATAACATTCGACAAGTGTCACATACCGTATATCTATCGGGCCGGTGAGAAATATTGTTCCGTGAGAATATTAGAATCGAAGCTGCTCAACAAATATCTGAGCTATCTTCACTCGGACATATACAGTTGCACGTGCATAAAGAGTTACTACATAACCGAGGCGGAGAGCAAGCTATTCAATGAGATTAACATGAAGCATTGCGAGGGACAATTCGGCAAGGAACAATTTACGATCAAGGATCTCGTTGTTCGTGTCGCCGATGCAAAGGAATTTTACACGTTTCTCGACGTGTGCTATACGAAATTGACAGCCGGGCAAAATGTCGTTGGAACCGCGTCGTCGTCGTCATCGTCGTCGTCGTCGTCGTCGGGTATAAAATCGGAAAAGTGCGGCTTCATACGTATCAACAAAGAATCGGTCGTGCCGTACACGGTCAAGGAAAATCTCAAGTACGTCCCGTTGTTTTACTTCGAGGGTGAAACGGACAATCTAAAGCTCAAAGCTGAGAAACTCGAGGGCTGGGACTTGTCGTACTTGAAATTTTGCTGCAAGGTACAGGGTATAAGAAACGAATTGTTCGCGAGCGAAACGTGCTCGGTGATAAGCCTGAGCGACATAAAGAGTTATTTTCCACCGGGCACGGGTTTCGAGGATTATTGGCCGAGCAAAGTGATGGACTCGCAGCTGTTCGTTAGCAGCAAAGGCGGCAACGGAAGCGGAGGATGGACGAAACAACCGCCTACGCCACCCTCGACAAAATCCACGGTCAATCAAGCGCAACAAAATAATACGAACAAGAATTCGTTGAGCTCGCGGATTTCGTCGTTGCAGAATTTGGTACCGCGAAGTAGCAGCGGTAACGCGTCGTTGCAACAGGTAAATCAGCCGAGGCAAATGATAACGACGCATCCGTCTCATCTGTCGCCAAATACCGTTTCCTCGGTAAGATCGAACAACAACAACAACAACAACAACAACAACAATAACAATAACAACAACAGTAGCAACAGCAACAACAACAGCAATAGCAGCCCACAATCGATGCTGAACATCGTACCGACGGTGGTCAACGGATGGTCGGGCCTGGTCGGTGGACAACCAACGTTTCAGACGCCACCGCTCGTCTCGCAGTCAAATCCTATTACGAGAATGCAAAATTCATCGCTAGGAATGCATAATGTTAGTATCGCGAGACAAGCATCCAATATGTTCATTGATTCATCGTACATCCCCGGTAACGGTTGTAGTTGGGCAGGAAAAATGAAAGCGTACGTTCCGGCACCTTTGGAACATATTGAGCCGATGATTGAACGATATTTAGGCGAATTATTCTTAAGGAGGTTCTTAACATCAATTGGTTGCGGCAAGGGGAACGCGATGGCGCGGCGCGGGCGACATGCGGGGCAGGTTGCGTTCGGCATTTCTTTTATTTCAAATACGTTTTCATTTTATTGAGGTAGAACGATACCATATGTCAAAAAAGAGGGATTTAGATGAAAATTGGTAGATACATTCGAAATTGAGTAAAATGTTTGCTCGAAAAATTTCACCGAATTTGACCGTACCGTTTCTGAGAAAATTGAATTAGTTTTTTTACATTGGATCTTATGGAAAAGGGTAAAAATCCGCAAAAAACATTGAAAAAACTACCTTTAAAAAAGCCACTTTTTGATAAAACTAACACAATAATATGAATCAACTCTCAAGATCACTTCTGCAAAAGTTGCAGCAATTTCACCGTACCGATTATCTGCAATGTGCAAAAAGAAAAAAAAAACAATAAATGCAATTTTTCGCTATGTACCGATGGACATAGCTCCAAGCGCGGCAACGTTGTATCGACCAAGGCGCTCTCGTATACCTATACACATTCCGGCTTACAGATTGACAGACTCGCTCACGCACACACACAAACGCATTGCAGGCAGATATTGACGCGTTGACACATAACCACGGTATTGACAATTCGGCGTCCTACAAGACACGATTTTTTTCCCCCTCGTTTTTCACCGTTTCTGCCTCCTATATTTATTTTTCATTAATTTTTGCTCCTTAAATTTCCTCCCAATTTCAACGAGCCTTTGACAATTTTTTTTATTTTTCGCTATTATAAATCATCCTTTCAACCTTTCCGCAAAAACATCTGACGAACGCCTCTGGAGCTTGGGAAATGCAGCCATCAGTTAAAACCGGTATATGGCGTTGCCGCTGTCAAAGCAACTATTGCGAAATGTTTAATGTTTTGAAATATGTTTTTGTCGCCAAAACCAGGAATATTATGTTTGAAATAGTTATTAATGGTTATTTTTTCAACAAAAAGTACACAATCATCACCTTACATGTAAATTGAAAACTAGAAAATTAATTCACGTGCAGTTGGTAACACGAATGGCTCCCCATGTTAAAGCATAGGAGTACTCCTCTCGCCGCCTGCCCCGCAAAAGAGGTACCGTTCTACCTTAATTTGCCATTACTCACGCTCAATTCTGTTTACAAGTATATTTCACAATCGGCACGGTGAAAAACTTTATATCTATGAAGGTCTAATCTGTCGTTTGAGCGGTTCTTCGGGGGAAATGTTACCGTTTTTTCACTACTAAAATAATCTTCCATCATAGCTTGGAATACTTCTCCCATAAGAGCCCACGTATAAGCAGCAAATTTAAGGTTTTTTTTTCTCCTCAACCACGTGGTCAAAAAATCTGAAATAATTACGGTATATTCCTAGTACCAGCACAAACCGCCCCTCAAATTTAAGAATCATTCTTACCGTTTTTCTCTGGATTAAGAACCTCCTTAATTGTAAGATATTCGGGTTCGTGCGAGGAATACCTTAAGATGGTACCTCTACGCCACAATGGTGGAGATAGATAAAGTGGAGTGCGGCGTGAAGAGGATTATACCGTAACAGATCGTAAATGATTTCCAATTTTTTTTTTTTTTTTTAGCTTATTCGTGTTGGGCTTTTCTACGATATTCTCGTTGCCTGTTCAGTTCTCACATTGGGCTTGGATGATGAACGAAAAATGTGACGTTCGTGCCCGCTGGGTACTATTAAAAGTACATGCTAATCATACCACCTTGAATTGTAATTATCTCGACTTGAAAACGGTCAATATTATTTAAATTTCACAGGCGCTTAGATAATACCTTTGATAATGTGCAAGATGAGTTTGAAAATAAATTCTTACATGAATGATTCCATGGAGGTACCATCTTGAGCCACGGGGCACCATCTGCGTTAGGCTACCTAGAGCAAAGGAAAATCTGATTTTTCTGACTTTTGCGTTTAGCTTGACCGATTTGCAGAATATAGGAATATAGACGGCAGAATCGCTTCGTCATAATCCTGACACTCTGACGTTTTCATTTCAACTCGTTTTAAGTTGAAAATTATGGACTTGAACGTGTTTTTTTTAATAGAAGAGGGTAGGGATTGCTGGATATCCAGGATTGGGTTGGTTTTGATGGATTAGTCTGGTTCCGAGTTAGGTTGGTCCGGATCAGGACGTCAGAAAATGGGAATTCAATGGAAATTTTAACTGGTTATACCCAGTCAGGAGGTCGAAAGAAGCAAATTTTCGAGAATTTTTTTGTGAAAAATCATAAATTTATGTTTGTATGTAAATTTTTTATTTAAAAAAGTAACATTTAAAGAACGTTCGGTCATTTTTTGGTGTAGAAAATATTCATTCATGAGGAAGTTTACAGCCGATGTTGGGGAAAGCACTTTTTTAAAAGTATTTTCGCGCCGAGTACTGCCCGTTCGGCGCCAGTTTATCGAAAATATAAAAACCAATAAGATTTCCTTGGTATATTAGTTTATTCCGTGATTAATCGATGGAATTTTCGAAATATAAAGTTCCAACGGAATGGCAGGCGTTTAAGGTAGTCCTCGTGCAAATGCGTTTACAATGAGAATTTTTCGAAATTTATAGTAGACGAAGAGAATGCTATTACCCAACTTCTCGTGAAATTTGAAGCAGATTGACCGTTCCCAACTCGAGATATTCAATGTCAAAGTTAGCAACCATTACGTGTAGAGCATATAGTAAGCATTGCTGTGCCCTGATACTAGCACGGTTTCTTTAAAATATTACAACTAAACGCGTAACCAGATTTTGATGAAAAAAATTGTAGACGGGACAAGACTATTATTCACATGTTAGGAAAAATGAACAAAATTATTAACCGTTTCGTTTGCGAACAACGATCACAAAAATAATGCAATATGAATGAAAATTCGATGCGTAAGCTGCATATTCTATGGTGTGAATGTATCTGAATATGCACGGTTCCATGTGTAATAGCCATTTCTGTACAGACTCAATGAAAAGTTCGCTGTATATGACCACTAGGACCGTGTATATTTTATCACATAGGAAACTTTCTCGCACTATTGTAGCACGAGGACTACCTTAAAGTCAGAATTATGATTTTTGCGAAAAAAAAATGAACATTCTGCGTTCATCAATTCTAAAGTATGGATGACCGTCGAGCGTCCAGGTTTTTGTATCTACACTGAGAAAAAAATCTGTCCCTGATAGCGAGAATTCTGGTTCCCTAAGCCAGAATGTATTTTGAGCCAATAGCGGCGCCACAGTCAAGCTATGAAAACTAAACAACTCTTCAAGACATACGTCACTTACTCGAAGAATACGGTATCGCTGAGGGAGCCAAATAAGAAATATCTTCGGCAGCGATGACAGTGTATATCCTGGTCGAATCCTGGTGTATATAGTCCCGGTATAATACGGGGGTAACGGGGGGCTCTTGTATTACTATACACTACTATACATCCCTATAGCCCGCGCTACGCAGCAATCGTCACAGCCAATAGAGTTCTTAGAAAGAGAGAGCAAATGACCTCCATCTCTCTCTGTTTAACTCTAGCGGACACTTTTCGAAGGCCTTTGTTGTTTGTTGTGTTTTTGGGATCGTGCAGTCCGTTGAACGTATCGCGCCCTTAGCCAGAAGTTTTGCCGGGTCGGCCTGAGTATCGCGCTCGTATCGATACGTATACCTGTCACAGCTATACAAAGAATCGTTACTGTATGGGCTAAAAACATTATTTCTAATAACTGGAAGTATCCTGTTTAGAGCCATATGTATTCTTATTGTAGCAAACGTATGAATACTTAAATGTTATGGCTCGTGTAGCGATACGCACTGTTCATGTGACTATTTTAATTGGTACAGTAGCGAACTACTCTCAGCGATATACCGGTCCGCTGGAGAATTGATACTTTTTTTTCAGTGTAAAATGAGCACAAAAGCGTTCAGGGCTGTTCTTCCGAAATACCCCTGCCGATTTCACCGTAGTTCTTTTGCATATTTTGAGTACATATCAAAACAAGGTAACACCTCAAGTTTCAACTGCGGCGAACCATTTTTTCAATTTTTTTTTTTTTTTCACTTACATATAACGTATTGTAGAGAATACAATGTAATTGTTATACAATTCATTGTATAGCTTACAGTGGAACCTCGTTAACTCGAAAACCTCTATAAGTCTGAGATCCAGTTTGTGCCCTTGCAAGGACTTCCGTAGTTCGAATACTTCGATAAGACGAAAACTCTATTACTCGAAGAAATTAGCTCTTCCCTTGAGATTCGAGTCAGCGAGGTTCGACTGTATTATGTTCTCTACCACATAAAACTACTTCGGCAAAGGTCATGCCTTTCTCAGTTTTGTCAGCAGTCTCGCCAAAGAAGCGCGTGCGTGTGTATCACTACATCTACGTCCTTGAGTTATTCGCATGAATAAACATAAAACATAAAACATAAATAATAACTAAAATTGAAAAAATGGTTTGCCGCAATTGAAACTTCAGGTGTTATCTTGTTTTGACATGTACTCAAAATATGTAAAAGAACTACGGTGGAATCGGCAGGGGTCTTTCGGAAGTTTGTCCCAATTTTTTTTAACTTATTTTTCTTTATTTTTATTTTTTTACTGTACATATTATTACCAAGTAACGGGTCTTTATCTCACGATCTATTCTGAGTTACTGTTCTGTTACTGACCAAACGATGAATTATGATTTGACATTTTTGTGCTTTCGCAGCAAATTCAATCGACGAATAAGGCGTATCAGCAACAACAACAACAACAGCAGCAACAACAACAGCAACAACAACAACAACAACAATCACGAAGTAGACCGGGTAGCAGTGGCGCACCACCCTCTCAATATTCATCAGTTTATCCGACAACAACGATCCAAGCCGTGCCTCAGGCTCAACCACCACCACTCGTACGAGCTACCGTTCATTCGAGTCAGCCTAGCCTTGGGTGAGTACATAATTTATGAGCCATTGAACAAAAAAGTACCAATCAGTTTCGAGAGCAATTGAATCTACAAAAAAAAAAAAAAAAAAAAGTAAAACTGCACACAGTAGGATAAATATTGCGAATCAGAGCTCCAGTCGGAAAGTCCTTCTGGAATTTTTTTACGATTCGTTTTTACTTAAGAACAAAATTGCAAAACAATTCACCTCCAGAAATCCCCAGAACTTACAAAAATTGTCAGAGTGGAAATATAATATGTTTAATCATTTGATACATTGTCCGGGTCTCCGATACAACTATAGTAGTCCGTTATAGCTGTAAATAAGGCGTACCGTTGAAAAATAAGAGAACAATAGTAATCGTAATCGAATGATAAATAGTAATAGAGTAGTAGTACCAGATACTAATACTGTGTTTGTTGTTTGTTCGTGTATTGATAACAAGCATGATCAACTAGTACTGTTCTGTTCAGTGAAACAATACTAGTACAGTACTACTGCTACTGCTACTACTACAAGTATTAGAATTGCAATAGTAATAGTGTTTCTGTTATTTGTCCATATATAATATCATGAATGAACAACTACTAGTACCGTTATGTTCTGTGGAACAATACCAGTACATTACCAGTAATACTACTAGTGTTTGAATAGTCTAATAGGACTAGCACTACTAGTAATGTGATAATGATAGTGTATTTGTTGTTTGTCCATGTATAATATTATACAGAACGACTGGTACTTCTCTCTTCGGTAGAGCAATGCAGTACTCGTACTACTACTACTGCTACTACTAGTGCTAGAATATTAATGGTGATAGTGTTGGTTCTTTGTCCGTGTATAATACTATACATAAATATTCGTAGACTACTAGTACTACTATTGCTAAAATAGTAACGGTAATAGTGTGCTTGTTGTTTGTCCATACATAGTCGCATACATGAGCAACTAGTACTGTTCTACTCAGTATAACAATGCTACTACAGTACTACTACTATTACTAGTGCTACAATATTAATAGTGATAGTGTTTGTTGTTTGTACGTGTATGCTACTATACATAAACATCCGTAGACTACTAGTACCACTATTGCAAAAATAGTAACGGTAATAGTGTGATTTTTGTTTGTCCATATATAGTACCATACATGAGCAACTAGTACTATTCTATCCAGTAGAACAATAATTTTGTACAGCAGTACAGTACTCGTACTACTACTACTACTACTACTACTACTACTACTACTACTACTACTACTACTACCACTACCACTACCACTACCACCACCACCACCACCACCACCACCACCACCACCACCACCACTACCACCACCACTACCACCACCACTACCACCACCACTACTACCACCACTACCATGTTCATGTATGATAACATACATGAACATCCGTAGAATACTAGTACTACAGCTACTACTTTTAATACTATTGCTAGAATAGTAACAGTAATAGTGTGTGTATTGTTTGTCCGTACATGGTACTATACATGAACATTGGTACACTACTATAAATTCGAGTACAACTACCACTACTAGTACTTGAATAGTAATACTACAGTCGGACCTCGATTCTACGGACACTTCGGGACCGGAAGTCCACAGAATCGAGGCCACGTAAACGCAGGCCCTAGAACGCGTTAGGCCAATCACGCCTCTATTCCCAGTATCGTATCATATGGTGGTGTCGCCCTTTTCATTTTTCGCTATCACAGTTGAAACGTACAACCTAACCTAAAAAACGGCCCTAATGGTTCCCGCCACGAAAAGATTTTTACTACGGTACTGAACACCGCCAGCAGGAAAGGGTAGAAAAGTGGGGATTGTCCACAAAATCGAACTCCGTAGAATCGAGGTCGGACTGTAGTATTATCAGTAGTGGAATATTGGTAGTAATAGGGTGTTTGCTGTTTATCCATACATGGTATGAGTTCTTGCACCGACTCCCCTGAGGGTGCGGGCTCCCAACATTATCTCTACCCTTGGTCTCCTCTCGTATCCGTTTGTCCCCGGTTCGATCCCCGCTGCCGGAGCTTGTTGCGCACCCGCTAGATGTCAGCACCTGGGACAGAAACAGTCGTAGTTTGTACGCCCTGGCTCTGGAGCTACGTCCGTGCCCGTTTGTGCTTTTACTATCAGCTGTGCTACGGCAACGCTTCTCGCTGCCGGAGCTCGTCTCGCACACGCTAGATGTCAGCACTTTGGGACAGAGGCAGTCATAGTTCGTACGTCCTGTTTCTGGAGCTACGTTCGAGCCCACTGTGCTTTCATCGATCGTGCTACGGCATCGGGAATCGAACCCGAGCGGTCACCACACCAAGGCGCTGGTTTCCTTTGGACCTTTTTTTTTAGGTGGGTTCCGAACCACCGGGGTCACTGCGTGCGAGCCGAGCACGCTACCCCCTGCGCTACTGCTCTCCTCTCTGTTTATCCATACATAATACCACATCAAACCGTGCGAACATCCGTATGTAAACTGTGAAAATGTCGATCTCTTATTTTTCTCACGATGAAACTGAAACTCAACCCATCTTGAAATTATTATTTACATTGTTCTTAACGAGAGGGGAATACAAAAAAATCTACAGAGAATTTCTAACTGGAGCCCCGATTCGCAATATATAGCTAAATAGTCGTGGAAGCCATGCAGAGGAATTTTTTTCCCCCCAATGCTGATTAAAATTGTGCAATAATAATAATAATCTTGAGTACCAAAGTGAAAATTTCAATTTTTATGGCCAGTATACATTCATATGCGCTCACTTTATACGAATTTAATTCAAAGGTAGCATTCGAGCCTCTTGAGCGATTCTAACCTCATTTAATCTCCAATATCCTTGCTCCTTAGGTTATTTTTGTAAAAAGTTTTGCCTCGATACCTTTAAAATTACAAAAGTTAGAGCGATATCAGACTTTTTTTCGAAAATTTCAAATAAAAACTGAGGCTCTTGAGCGATTTTAGCCAAATTTAATACCAAACATTCTTATCCCCTAGCCTATGTGTGTGTAAAAAGTTTTGCCTCGATAGTTTGAAATTTTCGAAGGTTAAAGCGATTGCAAACATTTTTCGATACCTTTAAAGTCGTTTAAAATCTAAACGCCTCAAGCAATTTCACCGAAAATTGCAACAAACAAAGGGTGTTTAATGCTCGAAATTCGTGTAGAGTTTGAACGAGATCGATGCAGTCATTCTCGAAATATAGCCATTCGAATTTTATGAACTCATTACACACACACACACACACACACACACACACACACACACACACACACACACACACACACACACACACACACACACACACACACACACACACACACACACACACACACACACACACACACACACACACACACACACACACACACACACACACACACACACACACACACACACACACACACACACACACACACACACACACACACACACACACATTCTTTCTAAAAATTGAAAACCTTGACATATTCTAATTTTTTGCTCGCAAATTTAGTCTATGATGAAAATATTTTTCGAAAAATTACCCTGAAATGTTTGTAACGTATTCTTGGAGATTACTGGAATCTATTAATTTTTTATCACCATGTAATAATAACGACAACTAAAATTATAATTTCACGGTATGACTCTGACGTCACAAGCAATCACAGAACCGAAATATATTCACCACGTTGTTCGCATTAAACGCATTTATTCTCGTTCATAAATCGTTCGGTAAAGTTTACAGAGTCGTCTGTAAAGAGAAATCGTTTTATCTCGAATTAATGATTGTAACTAATCGTTGACCTCTTCGAAACAATAATTTGGACTAATGAGAAATCGAATCCCGATAGTGATGGGACTGATGAAAACGACTGACTATCCTAAATCACAATTCAGCTATACACAATACAAATACGATTCAAAGATAATTCGCGTTTTCAGTCGCCTAAGGGATTATGCTTATTTAAGGTAGTTCTAACGCGACCGGCGGGGGGGGGGGGGGGGGGGGGGATTAGCGGAAACGTAGACGCGGCGGAGCGCGCGGTGAACGGGGCATGCATGAAACAAGAGAGAGTCGGTACCCGTGGCTCAAAACAATATTTTTTTAAGAGTCTATACTTTTTTACTGTATGGTTTAAAATTTGCAGTAAAATATATGTTATTCTTCGTATACTAAACTACTTTTGTGCGAAATTTCAAGAATTTCTCATTACTCCTTCATACATTTTGGTGACCGAATATCCGGAAAGTGCTCATTTCGTAGTTTATAAGCCATTGCCCGTATTCAAAATTCGCAATTTTTGATAAACGATATCTTGAAAGCGGTATGGTGAAACAGTCTCAAATTTCGCAGAAGTATTCTTCAATACTTTTTTTAGTTTTTCACAAAAATTCATTAAATTGGCATTACCTTCGATCTGTGTTAGAACTACCTTAACGTCCAAAAAAAAAAGAACTTTCAAGAATTTTTTGTAAAAAAATCCACGAAGCTTTCAAATAAATATTTTTATACTTCGAAGAGCATGATTTCGTGTATCTGTCATGTTTTCTTTTTTTGTCGAAAAATATTCACAAATATCGAAGATAGAATCGTTTCTTCAGTGCGACATAATGGGCGTAGACCAAAATGGGAGTACTGATTTTCGATTTAAAAAAAAAACGCTCTATCTTCGTCGAATAAAGAAAAGCAGATCGATGCAGCGGTTTTCGAGATATCGTGGTAACCAAGTATTTTGAGAGAATATTCTTGGAATGTTATATTTTGAGAAACCGTTGTAACCCAAAAATTGATTTTTTTTTTTTCAAAAATTTCAATAAAGGCGCATCCACTTGAAAAAAGAAAGAGAAAAAAGATTCATGGTCGAGGTTAATTCTGTGCGGTTTTGACAAAATAATCAATGACTGAGAAAAGTAAAATAATTTTAAAAAATAATAAAAATATCAATAGTGTGTAACTTGTGATTTTTGTTCAACAGTTACCCAACCTATGGGAAGGATGACTGGTAAGTTATGATTCTGGCGGTAATTATCTCGCTTGTACAAATTTCTAACGCATTGATGCAAGTCAATTATGAGAGCACAATCATTCACATTGGGTACAAAAATTTTGCGGTTTGGAATTTTGACCTAATTTGACGCTGAATGATTTTTTACAACGTATTGAAAAATAAGATATTTTTCCCCGTGTTTGTCACGAGAAATGATCGAATTTGTTGTATAATGTCACTCGTATCTCAGGTTCATTTTGTATTGACAACAATGTTAATAATTCTCGTTAATGTCAATATTTCCACGTTCGATCGTTACGTGGAAATCAAAAATTGCTTGAGCTCAATGGCCCCATCAATGCGAAAAAATTAAAAATTAAGTTGGTGCCCACAGAAAAAAGGTCGATATTTTTTTCTAATCTGGGTATTGAGAAGACAAGATTGGACCTTTATACACAGTTAATACATAGTCTTAAGAAATTGCAGTTTTTTTTTTTAATTAAAAAATGTTCGTAAACAAGGGCGTTATTGTTATTTGAAGAGCATGGTTCCGGCAACTGGGGTGAAATGAAAAATCTAGTTTGGTATAATAATAAAACTATGAAATGGCCGGAAACTTTTTTGAAATTATGGAAAATACAAAAATTGCAACTTGTAGAAAAAAAAAGCGTGCAAATCGGGAATTTGCGCATTTGCTACCTCATAATTTTATCTCGCTCCCGAAGCTTCCTCTATGAGCGAATGAGTTTTTCAATTTTGGCTTTCTCATGGAGGAAGCTATGTGAGCGAAATAAAATGATGAAAAAACAATGCGCGAATTTCTAATTTTCATCCTTTTTCTGGATTCAATAATAATACACCGAAGAACACAAAATTTTCAATAACATTTGAAAAGTTAAAAAATTCAATAAATCCAGAAATTTTTTACCAATTTTTCCGAAACACCATGCCAATTACCCTTTATAATATTCTTTTCATGTAGAAAATGAGCCCCGAAATAAGCCCGATATTTCAAAATTTTCGCAAATTAGAACGATGAAGATTTTTTTTTATTCATTTTTTTTAATTCAAACCCTTTGAGCAATTGTTGTGAAATTCAAGGTCTGCACACACATTTATCACAGGCCGTTTATCCTGTAACCTATTAATATATATGGGGCATTCCAGGTCAATTCGACTAGGGTCTTACCCTCACCCTCTCCAATTTGAGTTTAATCGACCGGAGGCGTACTGTCAGCCTAAAATAACATCTCCAAATTTTTTTCAGATTTTTACCAATCCCCCTGACCCCCCTAGAGCTCCTTAATTAATGATATTTTCGAAAAAAATGATTGCGACGTTTTTGAAAATTATGAAAAAAATTACATAAATTTTGTAGCCAAAGCCAAGAATATCCCAACCAAAATGAAGATGGGCCGACAAAACGGGAATTTTTTATTAATTTTTTTTTTTTTAATTTTCATCAGAATTGAATATTTTCTCCGAAACGTAACAACCATCGGGAAAGTAATTGAAATTTAGGAAGAGATTTTGGAATAGCTTGGTTTCTTCGTGGAGGAAGCCGATTTTCGTAGAAAGTTTATTTTTTGAGAGATTAATGAAAACGTGTTCAGAAGTATTCTAAAACATCTGAAAACCTCTATGGGTATTCAAGTGTGCACACAAGTCGAATTACCACCAACGTTACTTGATAGTGAATTTGGCTAGAATCGCAAAAGGAATTGAATATTCTAAATATTTGCTTTTTTGCCGCTTTATAAAACCATAGTTATTATTGGTTGGTTGGTTTTTTTCTTTCTGGTTGGCTCTGTTTGAAGGAATTTCGACATTCAATTATTCTATTCAACTATCAAATTCTTTTTACGATTCTAACCGACCGGAGGCGTTCTGCCTCCGGTCGGTTGAACTCAAATTGGAGAGGGTGAGGGTAAGACCCTAGTCGAATTGACCTGGAATGCCCCATATACAAAATTTTCGTCCGATGACCGAAAATTTGCAGAAGTTGGAGCTATTAGGAACTATTTTTGAAAAATTCAGAAAATTTTAAAATTTGAATCCCTTGAGCGGTTCTTGCCAAATTCAATACCCAACATTCTTGCCCTCTAACCTATTTGTGTACAAAATTTCGAGCTAATAAATGAAAATTTACGAAAGTTAGAACGATCGCAGACATTTTTGGAAAAATTCAAAATCTTGTAAAATGGGACATCCATCATAGATTATGGTAAAAATTTCAATAAACAAAGGAGGTCTCATGATCAAGCTGTGTGCAAAGTTTGCTCACGATTGCTTCAGGAGTTTTCGAGTTATAGATGTTTAAATTTTGTAGGGCTCGTACAAACATATACACACTTGCACGCTGGGATATTTTTTCTAAATATTATTTCTGGACGTTTTGGAAAATTTTGAACGCATCGGCATTGAAATCTCGATTTTTTTTTGTCACCATAAAAAAACTTTATGAGAAAGCAAAAACGTTCGACTTTTGACTATCAAAATATTTAGAAAAATATTTATTATTCATAATTGTTTTTCAATTAAAAGAAAATCTTTTCGGACTTTGCGCTAACTTTGGACCGATTTTGTCATTGGAATACTCGCGTGAAAAAAACTTTGGAAAATCGACCTTTTCTGGGCACCACAATTTTTCGTAGCCCTTAACTTTGGTTAACTTTGGTTGGGGGGACTTTGGTGAAAACAGAAACTTTTTTTTTCTGTTAAAAAATATCACTCATGTTTTGACAATGTATGTGGAAGCTTCAAACAAGATTTTGAGCAAAAGTTGGGCTCTTTCGGTTGAATACTTTCCAAGTTATAGCGTTTTTACTGATTTTGAAACACTATTCTTCGAAATGCTCCTTGCGCTACAGCTTGTATCGCAGCAAACTGAAAATTATTTTCAGTACAGATACTAGTATAGACTAACTTTTGTAGAAAGCGATTTTCAATCCGACCTTTCTAAGATAAAAAACATCCCCCTTAAGGGGGTAAGATAAAAAAATCCCCCTTAAGGGAGTAAGGGGGATGTTTTTTATCTTAGAAAGGTCGGATTGAAAATCGCTTCCTACAAAAGTTAGTCTATACTAGTATCTGTACTGAAAACAAATTTCAGCTTGCTACGATAGAAATTATAGCGCAAGGAGCATTTCGAAGAATAGTGTTTCAAAATCAGAAAAAACGCTATAACTTGGAAAGTATTCGACCAAAAGAGCCCAACTTTTTCTCAAAATCTTGTTTGAAGCTTCCACATACATTGTCAAAACATATGAGTGAAATTTGTTCATAGAAAAAAAGTTTCGGTGAAATTCTTTTTGATCATTTTTGACCGAAATTTCACCCAAGTCGCCCCTTAACGACACTAACGAATATACAACCCTCTGGCGACAAAGTCAATTGGATTTTTTTTTTTCAGGACTGCCGCAACATATACAACTCCTAGTCTGGCAGCGCCGAACGCCGTTAGCGCGAGTACATATCCTCAAATGTTTAACTTGAGTACGGAGCATGTACAGGCCCTTTTGCATCCGGCGACATCCGCCTCCAATCTAATGTCGCACTCGCAGAGGCACACACCACCTGTACACAACTCGTCGCATCCAAAGTTTCCACCTGCATTGATACCGGTCAATGGAAGTTCCAACAGCACAAGGTGAGCATTAAAATTCCAGTCGACAGAGAGAAAGAAACAGAGTTCGGCTTGGCAGGGGGTTCGCTCGAGAATGCGTGACAAGCTGGATCATTTATATGAGTGAAATATATGCAAAAAATATACGTGAAACGTATGTAAAATATATAAAATTGTATATTTGCTTAGCGAAGTGCTGGCAGAGAGTACCAGGGGGGTTCAAATGGGAAGAGTAATACGTAAAAACCTGCGGGGGTATACGATGGAATTCAGGAAAATAAAAAAAATATATAACATTGTGCATCACATATAAAAATAAAATATGCGAAAAGTATATTATTTATATATTTTACGCGCTAAAATATATTTTCCATATATTTTTT
This sequence comes from Rhorus exstirpatorius, assembly GCA_963564615.1. Lineage (NCBI taxonomy): Eukaryota > Metazoa > Arthropoda > Insecta > Hymenoptera > Ichneumonidae > Rhorus > Rhorus exstirpatorius. The sequence continues at coordinate 10,019,663 of OY751321.1, forward strand.
GCGTATAAACATCTTATTGTGCATTTTTTCCCCTAAAAATTCCTGACCCAGAGTGATTTGGTACAAAACGCAATGGAACTAAGTCTCGCCTACAATTTAGCTGTTCGTTCAACCAGCCGGGGCACTAGCCGCACTCAGACTATCGGGGACAACGGTAGACGACTATGTACGACTATCTCGGCTGGTTGAACGATCAACCCTTTTAGCTACTGCGTGTTTTGCTAAATACTACTGCTAAGCGATGTAAAGGACCAATCAAAAAGTGTGATATAAGTTAGCGCAGTTCCTATGAGCTTATTTTACTTGAAAGATTCATTATACGTTTCTACACTGCGCCGCCTTATACTTTTATCGAAAGTTTTAACAATGTGTAATATAAGTTAGCGCAGTGACTCAAACTTATCATACTAGAAACTGTGCTTGTTTTTTTATTAAACGCTGATTCGTACATTCATAAAAATTAGCGCAGTGTTTTACAAGCTCATTTTACTTGAATTATTCATCGTGTATTTTAGCACTGCGCTGCGTTATACTTTTATCGAAAGTTTGAACAATGCATAATATAAGTTAGTGCAGTGACTACAAACTTACTTAAGGTTGTTGTGCTGGTTACTCAGCCAGGGGAGCGGGCGGAGTCCGCGCGCGGGGGATGCATCGACCATACAATGTTGCGCCGCTCACGGGCGAGCGGGTGCTTTTTCTCTTTCATTATAAATATTCTAAAAACGGTACTGTCAAAAACTCTGAAATTTTTGCAGAATATCCAGGTAATGTCTCTTAAAACGTATTGCATTTTTCAGCTTATTGGCACCATTTTCTTGTCAGATATTACGTAAATACTGCAAAAATTGTCAGAATTTATCTATCATAGGTGCAGTTAATCTACGAAACACATTAACTTTCCGAATTTTTTTCTCAATAACGGTACTGTGAATCGTACCCAATTTTTACAGGAACGTAGGCAAAATAATTATATACATTGTGGAAAAATTTGGTCTGCATGGCATCATTTTGAAGTATCGTCACAACAACTTTAAAAAGGAGCATGTACTATTACACTGCGCTACCTTATGCGCTTATTAGAATCGTGAAAATTCTGGAATATACGTTAGTGCCGTGACGAGCATTTTTTACGTAAAACTAAGGATATTCTTTTATTCTTCACTGGTTCATACTTTCATATGACTTAAGTGTAGTGTCTACGAGCTTACCTTACTTGAAATACTCGGTGTCTTATTACACCGTGCTGCCTTATACTTTTATCCAAAGTTTGAACAATGTGTAATATAAGTTAGCTCAGTGACTGCAAACTTACTTAAAAAAGAGCATATACTTTTACACTGCGCTACCTTAAACGCTCATAAAAATTAAAAAAATTGTGCGACATAAGTTAGCGCAGTCACTCAAACTTATTGTACTTAAAACTGTGCTTGTTCTTTTATTCTGCACTGATTCGTACTTTCATAAAAATTAGCGCAGTGCTTAGAAGTTTATTTTACCTGAATTATTCATCGTGTATTTTAGCACTGCACTGTCTTATACTTTTATCAAAAGTTTGAACAATGCATAATATAAGTTAGTGCAGTGACTACAAACTTACATAAAAATGTACTTTCACACTGCGCAACCTTATGCGCTTATCAGAATCGTGAAAATTCTGGAATATAAGTTAGTGCCGTGACGAGCATATTTTACGTAAAACTAAGGATATTCCTTTATTCTTCACTGGTTCATACTTTCATATGACTTAGTGTAGTGTCTACGAGCTTACCTTACTTGAAATACTCGGTGTCTTATTACACCGCGCTGCCTTATACTTTTATCAAAAGTTTGAACAATGTGTAATATAAGTTAACTCAGTGACTACAAACTTACTTAAAAAAAGAGCATATACTTTTACACTGCGCTACCTTAAACGCTCATCAAAATTAAAAAAATTGTGTGACATAAGTTAGCGCAGTGACTCAAACTTATTATACTTAAAACTGTGCTTGTTCTTTTATTCTGCGCTGATTCGTACTTTCATAAAAATTAGCGCAGTGCTTCCAAGCTTATTTTACTTGAATTATTCATCATGTGTTTTAGCACTGCACTGTTTTATACTTTTATCGAAAGTTTGAACTATGTGTAATACAAGTTAGCGCCGTGATTACATACTTACTTGAATAAGAGCATGTACTTTTACGCTGCGCTGCCTTATACGCTCATCGAAATCTTGAAAATTTGGGAATATAAGTTAGCGCAGTGACTCCGAGCCGATTGTACGTAAAACTGAAAATATTATTTTATTATGCCCCGTTTGATACCTTCGTATACGTTAGCGCAGTGTCTACAAGCTTTTCTTGATATCCTCATGTCTCGTCACACCGTGCTGCCTTATACTTTTATCGGTGCAGTGGCTACAAGCTTATTTCACTTGTGAATGAGCATGAATTTTGTTACCACGCTGGCTCATTACTATTACCGCAATTACTATTGCACTTGAGGTTGTTTCAAGCCTACCAGATATTCAATCCGGACAAAGTATTTGTAAAATTTTTTTTTTAATTCTGAATGAGATGGTCAGTTCCATCGAAATCCTCACTGCCGGAACACAATTCTATCCACTTTTCGGAATGCATTGAGATGCTTGCTCATAACTATCGCGAGTACTAACAGGCTCAGTCGGTTTTTTTTTTTTTTTTTTTTGTTTTACAATTGCATAAATTTCCATGAAGGGAAGCTGTTATGCTGGAAAATAGTACATTTCCAAAGCACTTTTTTTTAAACAAAAATTCAGTTTTTCAGCGCAGTAACCGTACGTATATGTGATATGTGAAAAAAAATATATATATAAAAATGTTTGAAATATAGAAAATATATTAAATTAAATATATAAAATTTTGGAGATAATACAAACATTAAAAAATATGCTTAAAGTAGTACAAGGCGCACCAGCCGGTCGGATGGGAGTTGGCATTTTCGAACGAAAAAAAAATAATAATAATACGATGAAGTAGAATTTTACACGTGCGATTATTCAAATCCGATCTTTTTTTCTTTTCTTTCTTGCAATAATCATGAATTTCAACATTTTCAACGATGCAACGTCGATTTGATCGGGTAATCCGTCCCGAACTGACTTGAGCGTTTTCTTTTTATTTTTTATCATCGACTTGGCTAAAAAATTATACGAATCGCGAGATTAACGTGCACATTGTTACGATTTCAGAGATTCGAGGGTACGAAATCAGTTGACACTGATAGCTGACACGGTAACGACGAATTGTCAGGTGCAGCCGTACGGACTCCAGAAGGCTCTCGTCGAAGGCAAAATGGTGCCTTGCATAAACCTCAAGCCGTACAACTTCAAGGAAATGTTGTTGATGACGCTGCCCGATTTTGTATCTCAGTATTTTCCCGCCTGCGACATAAACAGTTGCAGGCACGTTCTTACGGATGTACTTGGCATTGAATTGTACCAAGGAAATAGGTGAGATGATTTTCCTTCCTTTTTTTCCCTCCTCTCGACTCAATGGGTCATGGCGGGAGGCCCAAGAAAAGCGAATTTTCGTCAATTTTTTTTTTTTTTTATTGAAAAATTACAAGCGTATATTCTTGTGCGGGGGGGGGGAGTATTGTGCATGGAAAAAGTAACATCTGAAGAACATTCGATAATTTTTTCGTAAAAAAAATATTTATTCGAAAGGAAGTTACAGCCGTGCTCTGGAGAGGCACTTTTTCAAAAGTATCCTTTGCGTCAAGCACTTTGGTACCGGGCTGTCCGAAATTCAAGTACCAAAAAGATTTCCTCGCTATATCAGTTTATACTTCGATGAACGCTGAAATTTTCGAAATATCACGTTAAAACATAATGGCGGGTGTTCAAAGTCTCAGTCTTGATTTTTGTGGGAAAAAAAAAAAAAAAAAAAAAAAACTGACATTTTCCGTTCACCAAAGCAAAAGTATACAATGTAAAAAAAAATCCTTCGGTCAAACGCCGGATTCTTATATCTGAAAAAAAATGTAAAAAATTTTTTCGAAAGATCGATACACGGTAGTCTCGGAGATGATATCGCTCGATGACTTTGAAAACTTGTTCTCCGGACATCGGCTACGACTTTCTCATGAATGAATATTTTTGCACGAAAAAATTAATGAATATTTCACATACGTTACATTTTCACATAAAAAACTTCTGCTATGCTCATGGCAGCATACTTATGAATGGAAAAAAAAAAAAAAATTCTCAAAAATTCACCTTTTTTCGGCCTCTCAAGGTCGTTAATTTTTTTAGGCCAGGAAACAAATTTTTTCGTGAAAAAAAATCCCACCCGAAAATCAACTGCGCCACAATTTGAAATATAGTTCATAGATGACAACTTACGTGTTTCCAACTCTCAATTTGTCGTAAGTTTTTTTTTAAACAATGTTTAAAAGCGAAAAAACCGTTTTTTCTTTTAGTTTTTCGTTTCCAGGATGAAAACTAATAAAGCAATCTTGATACTCTAACGAGAAAATTGTATAAAATTGAAAAACTTCCAAAATGAGCCCTTAATCGACTCCATCCGGGCATTTTTGACCGAGAAAAACTCAAAAAAACACATAAAAATAGTTTTTTTTTTTCTTAAAATTCATAACTCAACCAATTTAAAAGTATCAGCGTAGGCCTTTCGCTAAATAGTAGTGAGACCGCATGCAGACAACGTGGGCGAAGGATGGGCGCTGTCGGATAAGTAGTTCTTGCACAATTGCAAATTGCATTTCTTTGTGCATCATCTTGCATAAGCCATCCTTGCTTAAAAGTGGTCCGATCTTAATTTTTGCAAACGAATTTTCAAAGTAGACTAATACGTTCTACGAATCGTCGATTCATAATATGGCGTTATTTTGCGCTGAAATAAATGAAAAATGCATCGAAACACAAGGGCTAAACCGTTCAAGCGCGCGAAAGTATAGTCGCAGTGAACATTAATCCGCCGCGGTCACACTGTATTATTCGCTGCTACCGCGATCACACTGGGTCGAAAACGTTCACGTACGGTTTTCAACGTATCAAATCGCTTGGAAAAATCTCAAAAATTTCTCGAATACTCTTGAGTTCTTCTACAATGTGAATTCACGATTTTTTAAGCACTAAAGTTACTGTATTGTTTGCTATAAATTGGTATAAATTGCTATAAATTTTGATGTGAAATTTTGCTTGGAACGAAATCGACTCAATGTGACCGTGCAGGGTTAATGATCATTGAATTTCATTATTTTCGCAACTACTGAAGCAATTTTAATGATTTTTTTTTTCAATTTGGTTCCTCAACACATTTATTAGTACATTATTAGTACATTTAAGCTGTACATTTATACGATTTTTCATAATAATTAATAAAAAAAATCACAGTATATTTAACGTTATTTTTCATTTTCTTAACGACTGTTTGTACAATCATATTGAAGATTCAATAATTAAAAATGAAATTCAATGATCATTAATATTTGCCGCGCGCTTCTATTACTGCAACGCTTCTCCGCCGCTAATCCCTCCATTCGACTACTTTCACGCGCTTTTAGCTGTATGTTTGGATGCATTTTTCACTTATTTTAAAGCAAAATAACGCCATGTTATGAATCACGATTTATAGTACATATCGCGTGTATAATTTCATGGAATAAGGCTGTAAGTGCCATTGTACGACTTTTTCCCATTGCAAAAATCAGAAGGTCGTATTTTTTTTTTTTTTATCTACGCGAATCAGGTAAAAATATGTTAAAAAAAACGTTAAAATTGAAATTTGGCCACTCAAAATCATATAACGTCGTAAGTCCTGGCGTATACGACCTTTTGGACCCAACTGAAGGAGGAATAATCACGTAAACTAATTCCAGAAGGTCGTAAGTGACATTGTACGACTTTCTGGCATTGGTAAAAGTAAAAACGTAGAAACGTTTGGGAAAAACCTCCGAAATGAGTCATTGACAGATACGATCTTATGGTTCTAATTTGAGATGAGAAAAAATCACAATAACTAATTTCATAAGGTCGTATACGTCGCATAACCATTTTTTTTTAGTGTCATTGTTTTTATTCGAAAATTTTCAGCAGCACACGTGATGTGTTTCCCAAAATAATGGATTCAAAAGATCTTTTATACGAATCATAAAATGGTTCATTTTTTCTCAGGAACCACCAAATAAGTACACAATGTAAACTATAAAGATATTAAAAAATGAAAACGAGAATTAAAAAAAAAAACTTAAAACCAAAAGGTCGTATACGCCGCAAATTCTAGAAAAAAAGGAAAACCTAAAACCAGAAGGTCGTAGGCCCAAAATCTAAAAAAAAAAAAAAAACTTAAAATCAGCAGGTCGTAAACTTAAAATCTTTAAAAAAAAAGAAAACTTAAAATCAGGTCGTAAGCGCCCAAAATTTTGAAAAAAAAAAACTTACAACCAGAAGGTCATATCCGCCAGCATACGGCTTTCTGCTTTTAGGTGTTTAAATTCCTAATTTTCAATTATTTTTGCGTTTCAATCATTTTTACAACAAATGACGGAAAAAAAGAAAAATTATACGACCTTACGGCACTAAAATCGCCTTTTTGGCGCTTACGACCTTATTCAATGACACACGCGAGTTTCATTGATTAACTTTGAAAATCCGTTTGAAAAATTAAAATCGGATCACTTGTCGAGCAAGAATGGTTTATGCAAAATAATGCACAAAGAAATGCAATATGCATTTGTGCAAGAACTACTTATCCGACAGCGTCCCATCCTTCGCCTACGTTATCTACATATTGTCTCATTACCATTTCGCGAAAGGTCTACGCTACAACTTGTAAATTGGCGGAGTTGTGAATTTTTTGAGAACAAAAAATGAAAAAAAAACCTATGTTATGGATTTTTTGAGTTTTTCTCGGTCAAAAATTCCCCGATCGAGTCGATTAAGGGCTCATTTTGAAGGTTTTTTTTTTTAATTAAAAATTTGAAAAAAAAGACGGGTTTTCCGCTTTTAAACATTGTTAAAAAAAAAAACCCACAACTAATTGGGAGTCGGTTTTCATCCATGAACTATATTTGAAATCGGTTCAAATCGTGGCACAGTTGGTTTTCGGGTGGGATTTTTGTCACGAAATCGACTTTTTTTTTTTTCTTCTCCGCGTTTCCTGGGTCTTTTTTCTCACGATTCTCAAAGATTTACCCAACGAATGACTATCTCTTCTCTCTTCTCTCTCTCTTTCTCACGCTCTCGTCGCAGGTCGCAAATGAAAATGTTGATGGACGCCGGCAAGTGTTCGTCGTTGAACGAGGAGTTGCCTCTAATTCAAGTCAGTAGTATAATGAAATACATGCCCCAGATGAAATATATGTTTAATCGAAACATCGGTATGCCCGCTCCTGCTCATCTGTCCGAGGAGCATCCGTCGAAGAAGCGCCAGCGCACCAGCTAGGATTGGCTACAGCCTTACTGGCCCACCTACGATTATTATCACTCGGCATTCTGAGAGAACAAAAAGTGCGTGTCACCCCGAGTGATTGAAGCGAAAACGGGGAAAAAAAAAAAAAAAAAAAAAAAATTGTTCGCGTGTTTTGTGAATACGACGAGAGTGACGAAAGGCTTTTCTTTTTCTCTCTCCTATTTGTTGTCGCCTTGTTCACGAATCCTAGGAGTCGAAGCAACGACAACAAAAAAATACAGATTTGAAAAGAAAAACGACTGAAGAATATTTAAAGGGGGAAAAAAAAAAAAAAAAAAAAACGCTGCGATAATCTGCGAAACATCGGAGAGGTGACCAAACACAGTGAACAAAGTTTTCGGACAGTTCGTGCACGTGTAAGGCTTAAAAAAACAATATTCCGTGGCGAAAAGCTGGTCGAAGGTATGATTTATTGAAAATTAATTTTAAAAAAATAATAACGCGAGCATTGCACGAATTGTATGATACCGGCGTGCTTGAATGTGATTTCGTTTGCGTGTATGTATGTAGGATGAATTGTTCAACGAGAGCCAAAACATTAGGTGGACTTTGCAACGAACCCCCCCCCCCCCCATGGACTGAACTATGTACCGATTAGTATCGTTACTGCTGTTTTTTTTTAATATCTGGAGAAAAAAAAAAGGAAAAAAAAAACATTGCAAACGATTTTTAATTATCAAAAATAAGTTATTCGCCTTTTTTTTCATTGTTTTTTTTTTCTTTTCTTTTTTCTTTTCTTTCAATGATCAATCTCGTGGTTTAATAATTTTGTAGCACCTCGGACACGCGTGTTCAGCTTTTCGTGCCTCTCGCAAACCCAAACTCGATGTAAAATTATCCGGAATAAAGTACGTAGCGCGACGATTCAGCGTGTATAATGAAAAAGACGGGGGAAAAAAAAAAAAAAAAAAAAAAACATAAACAGAAACGAGTTCCAGTGAAAATCCAAAGAGTTCGTTTATTCATATTCGTTATTGAATTGATAAAAAAAAAAAAAACAAAAACAAAAACAAAAACAAAACAATACACACATTTTTATTGCCTCACACAGATATTGCAAGCGAAAAAATATCCAGAGAGTTCCGACTTATTAAAAATTCGCGTCTGACGAAATGGGGAAAAAAAATACAGCGAAATATCCAGCGTGACGTTCTACGCTCGACCGTACACACCGCGAAGAATCTAGCGCGTTTTTTTTTTTTTGCTTCTCTCACTTGTCGAGTGTCGGAGAGGTCGACGGTATTTTCATGCTCGTCTCTGTTATATCATTCCAAAGAAAGCGATAGAACGTGTATCTGACTACTTTGTTGATTGTTTTTTTTTTTTTTTTTTTTTTCCAGTTTTTATTGTCTACGAAAAAAAAAGTAACGAGGGAGAACGGGACAATGGCGAAGAGCCATTTAAAATATATATAATATATTAGGGTGGTCGTTAAAACAGCGTTATGAAAATTTCAATGGACGCACCCCTTGACTCGATAGGGGGAAAAAAAAAAAAATAACAAAAATGTTGAGCTTAATTTGAACTCTCTGTCTCGATTAGAAGGGGTGCCTGCAGGCACGAAAATTTTCTCTTTTAACCCTCCACAGGCAATCTATGACGATATCGTCGTATCTGACTTTGGCGAAATGGTCGAATTTACCCGTTTTGCATTGTTTCTGAATTTCTATTTGTTAATTGCTCAAACATTTTGGAATGAAAACTGGTGGAATATTGAGATAAAACCTTAAACTGATTCCCTGATTTTTTTGGGAATTTTCGGACACTTCTAAGTGAATTGAAATAGCCGATGACGATATTGTCATAGATTGCCGGCGGCGTAGTAAAAAAAAAGAGATTGCCGGCGGAGGGTTAAATAACATTCCATTTGGTAGTTACTTTTTCGTTCATAATTTTTTACAGAGTCGAATGAACGCTTGAAAAATCTTACATCCCTACAAATCTCTTGTATATCGACACAAAGTGCATGAGAAAAGAAGCAGGAGACCTTTGGACCATCGTCCCGGAACCATAGATGGTCGAATTGCCGGAGCAAAAAATTGAAAAACTTGATTAAAAAAATGAATCATGCACAAACGTTTCAGTCCGTTAAGTTGAATTGCTTTATTTTCAGTCTCGTCGATTATTTGGTATAATATTCATCAAAATTCATTGTCAGCACACAATTTTCCCATTTTTGTCTGCGTACAAAATCTTTTTTTAACCCTTCGCGGTCACACCTCTGCGCAATAAATCAGTGGTCACACATGGGTAAAATTTACCCAGTCAAGCTTCAAATGGTTGCTGTGTGAAAACTATCAGTCCGACTGGAATCGAAAAAATACTAAAAAAAAAAAATACTTTGAACATTCTAAAACATGTGTCAGAAGTTGATGTGTCAAAATTCGAATCACATGTTGAAAAAAAAAAAATCATAAATACAGTAAGACCCCGATTAACCGGGGTTGGGTTATCCGGGGAGCGGATTAACCCAAACCTAAATTAACTAATTATTTCAAAAAACAAGAGTAAAGTGTAATGTAATATCGAGAAAAAAACCAGAGAGATTTATATATTATATGTAATATTTTTTTTTACTAATCTAAATAATTTTATTAGTCAAAATAAAAAGTCGTGACGTTTAATTCGGATTAACCGTGGTTTCAATTATCCGTGTATCTCTCGGCCCCCCCTCCCAGTTAATCGGGGTTGTATTGTAGGTCACAATTTGTCAAAGAATACACCATTCCTGCCAAAAGGTCTGAGTGAAATTTACCCAGTGTGACCACGAAGGGTTAATTCAAAAATTAAGAATACACGTTGATTTGAATTTATTTCTTCCACGAAAATATGAGAAAAGTAGTGTTGTTTTTAAAAATCTCTGATAATTGTTTCTTTTCGGGTATCAGGAAATTTTTTTTACGATATTCGCTGATAATTTGCAGTATGAATTGTTTTTTATCTTCATTAGTAGTGAGAATATTGTTACATTGTTTCATCGGACAAACAGCTCTTTCTGCTCAATCACTAAAAATTTTCAATTTTTTTTTCACTATATCCAGACCGTGTTTAAAATTTTCATCCTGATTCCAAAGTGAAGGATCAACCGGTAAAGCATATGGATGCGATGTGAACTAGAGATCCATAATTCATTTATTTTCCAGTGTTTGAGTCAATGCAAAAGAGATTTGAGCATTTTTGCGATTTTTCAAACCATTTATGACGCCCTATTTGTGGACTAACAATGAATTTTAATTAATATTATATCAAATAATCAACAAGACTGAAAATAAAGTAATTCAACTTAATGGAATGAAACGTTTGTACATGATTCATGTTTTTTTAATCAAGTTTTTCAATTTTGTGCTCCGACAATTCGACCATCTATAGTTCCGGGACCAAGGTTGGGGGTCTCTTGCTTCTTTTTATCATGCACTTGTGTCGATATACAAGAGATTTGTAGGGTAGTAAGATTTTTCAACCGTTCATTCGACTCTGTAAAAAATTATAAACGAAAAAGTTACCAAATCGAATGTTATTTAAAAGAGAAAATGTTTGTGCCTACAGGCACCCTTTCTAATTGAGATAGAGAATTAAAATTAGGCTCAACATTTTTATTTTCTTTTGCCATCAAGTCAAGGGCTGTGTCCATTGAAATTGCCACATCGCTCTTTCAACAATTGTATCATCAACAATTTGTATCACAGTCTTGCGATAAATAATTTTTTCTAATTTTGTCCTTTATCAGTTGTTTTGTCCCTAAACTTCGATAATTTTTCGCCATTTTTATTCCAAGATTCATGGGCCAACGAAGCCAATGATTTACAAACAGTTTCAGGAAATTTTATCCGGAACAATGTTTTTCAATGAATTCTTTATTGATCCGGTTTTCATTGCGGGAATTTACGAACATTTTTCGCACAAAATCTTTCTCTTGCAACGTGTAATAATAGCCCGGGCACTGTCGACATGCGAAACGGGGGCCCTTTATTGGCTAGGGTGAGCAAGCTTGATTCCGAGCGGAAATCGACGGACAGCGCTCGCAGTGGCGAAATATCGCAAACTTATGAATTATCTCGTTTAGGACTGTGCACGGCTCGTGTGACATTGCGAAAAAAAAAAAAAAAACGAAGGTGTTGGATGGCAAATTGAATGTTTATTTTTTCGAAATTTCAAGTACCGTAATTGATATCCGTGAAATTATTATAAAAAATAATGACTTATAGCGCATAATGAGATCGATAAAATTTTCCGTTCAAAATTTTCCTCAAGATAATGAGAGGGTTATTAACTTTGCGCGGTCACACTGGGGGTCGATTTCGTCCCAATGAAATTTCACTTCGAAATTTTTGGCAAACAATACAATAACTTTTGTGCTTGAAAAATCCTCGATTCACATTTTAGAAGGATTCAAGAGTATTCATGAATTTTTTGAGATTTTATAAAGCGATTTAACACGTTGAAAAAACTGTACGTGAACCTTCTCGTCCCATGCAGTGTGACCGTGGAAACAACGAAATTACAGTGTGACCGCGCAGGGGGTTAAAAGGAAGGCTGAAGTCAAATCATAACCTCAAAATGATTGGCTGCATTCGCCAGTTAGATTGAAACGACTTTTCGTCTTTTATTATTTCATATTAATTTGCCTATCTTCAGAAATAAAGGAAAAAAGGGTATATTCTGACCCAATATATAAGATACCGAGATCATTATGTTACACGGACCATAAATTCTCTGCAAGAAAACTAGCAGAACAGTTTCAATTTTCTTTTCTCAAAAAAAAAAAAAAAAATAGAAGTAATCTCAATGCAGTCGATCTTTTTAGGCATAATTTTAGAAAAAAATTCGTACTAATTAAAACGATTTTGAAGTTCATCGGTTTCAGAATTATTTTTAAAATTTTTTATAGATATTCATCTATAAGAGCCCTATACTTTTCTGCCGTACAAGTTTGCCAGAATCGGCCACAAGCGGCGCCACTTGGCTTCGCGAGCACATAGGGAATGGGTGCGATTCTAAGGAGGTTATATCAAGCAGAGGCGTTTTCCAACGAGATTTCGTTTCTAATCTTCGTTCGTACCACATTCTTGTGCATTGACGGTTTCGAAACAAGACCGGAGATCGCCAGAAACAATGCTTGTTCGACAACGCCTCTGACGTTGTTTTTGCCTGAGGTTATGTTCTAACGGTAATTTGCTTAGTTCGTAATTATTCCGTAAGGTGTTCGCGTGAGCAATGGGGGAATACTGCGGCCTCTTTTACATCGATAAAAAACAAAATTCGTTATTCATTTGCTTCCACATCTTTCGCTGACATTACAAACAACTAAAATTAATTAAACTGTCATTATCTGCTTTAAGACACTCGAATAGTTGAATTGTATCGGAAAAATTCAACGCCATATAGCTCGTTCTCCCCTGTACTTTGTCAACGATATCGTTTTTCCCCATCAGTCATCATTTCTCAGTTTATACAATGTAAACTTGCACGTTGCTTTTCACTGCGTGTAATTTTCCACCGGGCAAAACTAATTCAGGTTCAAATATATACGCTCGTTGCGTATCGCCGGTGGCGCCGCCTATTTAGGATGTCGGTCCATTGGTGAGATACAATACAGTCACAGATTACCGTTGTATGTATTGTCTCACCAATACATACAAAAACATCCAAGTTACGATGCCCGTGACCGCAAGGTCGGTAGCGCGACGATCGCAAAAAGACGATATATTTTTTTTTAGATCGTTGTTTGATTTATTTTGTTTTGGAAAATAAAAAATAATTTCGAAAAATAATTAGCCAATTTTTTTTTTTATATTTACTTAAATGGAAATCATTGTTTTTACGATAGATACAAAAGAGCAGAACAGTGAGCGACAGGTTATTAAAAAATTGTGTTAAAAAAACAATAATAAACGAATATGAAGAGAGCAACGTTAGTCTTTACCTCCCGTCGACAGGATTGACTAATGTTTGTTTTGTTGCCCAAAGTGATTTTTTTTTCTCTCATGAAAACATTGAAAACGAATTACGTTACGATAGTGACGTCACGATATATAAAATAATTTCGAAAAGTTGAAATCTTGTATGCGGAGTGGCACTAATTAAAACGGCGAAAGGGGGGAAATTCGATTAAAAGAAAGTATATATATATCTTTATAATGAGTTCCGGCGACTCAAGCATAGTGGTCTTACGTCCTATCCCGGCCCAAATAATGTTTCGAGTACAAACATGCAATCTTCATTATTATTATAATTTTTTTTCGACTATTGACACGGGCCATGTAAAGACCCCCCCCCCTCCCCCACACACAACAAGTAAATTTTGACGTGAAGTTAGCCGTTCCTTGGCACTCGGCACGACTGAGATAGGAGAGAGAGAGAGAGAGAGAGACGGAGAAAGAAAACGAGATTGACCACGCGTATAATTCGCGAAAAAATAAAAATCAGTGTTACGGGGCTACCGCGCAAATGTGACGTGTAACAACTGACTGAAAAATCTGTGCGACGCTCGTAGATTACGCTGTAAAAATAAAAAGAAACAATTACCGTATAAGTGTGTGCATGCCGAGATGTGTATATAAAGAAAGAGGAACATCTGAGACTCGTAACAGTAAAACCGAGAGGTGTATGTGTGACAAGCTATCCTAATAAAATTTTGCAGTTCACGGCTCCGGTGTTGAATTTAAACACGAAATTTGTTTACACCTGTAAAATACGAGTGAGCATTCAGGTACTTTATTATTATTATTATTATTATTATTATTATTATTAGCTTCATGGTGTCCCAGCAGTTGGCAGGACAAAAGAAAGTACGCGTTATCGAAAGAATGGACCTTCAAATATTCCTGACAGTCAAAGTTGCGGAATGCAGCAATTTTTTTTTCTAATTAAAAAAAAAAACAAAAAAAAAATGTTTACTGCTTCGTTTGACACGAATTTCATCAAAAAATGCGAATGCCCCTAGATGCAATAATTGCGAAAAAAAAATTGCTGCGACATTTCGCTCTCTATTTGCAACCCAACGACAATGCATCTTGTCGATTTTCGTCAATTTCATCTCATTGCGTGTAAAGCCGGTGACACAATGCGAGGAAATAGGAAATATGAAATAAGAAACAGCAATTTGATTGGTGTATCTTGTCTGAGGTGTGATGTGATTGACTGATTTTTATTCCTATTTATTATTTCCTCGCATTGTGCTATGAGCTTAAAACACGATCTTACATACAGGTCCTTGCAATAAAGCCAAATTTCAGTGGTGGGGGTAGTCCCTCCTACGTAGTAAGCTTTTAAGGAGGTTCTTAACATCAATTTTGTGTGGCAAGGGGAACATAATGGCACGGCCCGGGCGACGTGCGGGGCAGGTTGCGTTCGGCATTTGTTTCACCAAGCCATTACTCACGCTCAATTCTGTTTACAAGTATATTTCACAATCGGAACGGTGAAAAACTTTTTTTATGGGCAAATTATATCTATGAAGGTCTAATCTGTCGTTTAAGCGCTTCTTCGGGGAAATGTTACCGTTTGTTCACTCCTAAAATAATCTCCAATCATAACTTCGAATACTTCTCCCATAAGAGCCCATGTATAAGCGGCATATTTAATGTTTTTTTTTTCTCCTCAACTACGCGGTCAAAAAATCTGAAATAATTACGGTGTATTCCTAGTACCAGCACAAACCTCCCCTCAAATTTTAGAATCATTCTCACCGTTTTTCTCTGGGTTAAGAACCTCCTTAATTCTAATTTACACCGCCAGGTTCGCGCTAGGTTACGTGTTTCCGGTGCGACAGAGAGAAAAGTGGCTTCCATCTCTATTTTACTCTGACGTGGTGCATGCGCCATAGACCCGAACCTTATTTTAAGGCAAAGTCGCACATGTATCACGTGAACACGTGAGTGCGAGAGAGATAGCTGAAAATCCTTGAAGGTACTTTCTCCCAAGCGACGCAACTGATCGCAATAAAAAAAAGCTTAGCCACTTTTTGCCAACATACTGCAGTGGCTAAGCTTATTTCATCCTGATCACTTGGATCATCTCGGAGAAAGTATAATTCGCGTTTTCGAGGTGGTCGGAGGGTGTGATACATTGCCTTAATAAGTCTCTCGGTTCTTGTAAAACATGTTTGAAATGCGAACTAATCAAATAAAAATAATATGATTAATGAACCAGAGTTGATAAACTTTATGAATTATTGTAAATGGACCCATTTCTAAGCCGTACGGCTGAGAGCACCCAAGCAGGCTCGATAAACTTAAACGAGAATCCGTCTTCATAACCCACCAAGATAAATTAGCTGAATCTGGCCGCGTCAGATTGATATGCACGATATTTTGGGTTTGAAGCCAAGTCTAGATGTTTTTTTTTTTTTCTAAAAAATTAATGAAAATCAATAAATTAACTTAGGTTTTCAATTATTTACTTACCTTATCAAAGAACCTTCCAATAAAAAACAATAAAAAAAAGGACCCGGATACTTGAGTTATATAAATGTCCTAAAAAAATAAAAGATACAAAATTCAACAACGATTTTTGATCCTAAGTTGATTTATTAATTTTTATTAATTTTTTATTTTAATATATATATAGTCCTGGCTTTGAACCCAAAATATCGAGCGTATCAATCTGACGCGGCCAGATTCAGCTAATTTATCTATGTGGTTTATGAAAAACGATTCTCGTTTATGTTTATCGAGCCCGTTTGGGTGCTCTTAGCCGTACGGTTTAGGAATGGGTCTATTTACAATAATTCATAAAGTTTATCAACTCTGGTTCCACATTATTTTTATTTGATTAGTTCGCATTTCGAACATGGTTTACAAGAACCGAGCAGAACCGAGAGACTTATAGCGTTTTCAGCTGGGGCTGCACCAGGCTACACTGGTGTAGTGTAGCCATCTCCATCTTTTTCTCTCTTTTGAGGCAGAAAAAGATAGAGATGGTTACACTACACCAGTGTAGTCCCAGCTGAAAACGCTATTATTAAAATAAGGTTAGGGTCTATGGCGCATGCGCCATGTCAGGGTAAAGGAGAGATGAAAGCTACTTTTCTCTCTGCCGCACCGGAAACACGTAACCTAGCGCGAACCTGGCCGTGTAAATTGGAATTAAAAGCTTACCACGTAAGCGGGACTACCCCCCACCACCGTTGCAAGACCTGTGTGCTAGATCGATAAAATTTCAACACTTCATCATGGATCACTTTTGACATTTCGGTTTAACGATTCGGCGATGAGCATTGAAAAAAAAATCCCGAAAAAGTCGTTACAACGATTGATATAGCATATTATTATTATTTATAAAATTTATTTAGCGATCCTACGACTCGAGAACGATTCGATTATGCCATTGAAAAGACTATGACGGACTGGCGTTGGTGGCTCTTGGATTTTCATCCTACAAATAAACTGTCTGGCTCGTTTTTTTATTTTTTATTTAAATTACAATATGAGAGAGCGATAAAGAGCCAAGCGTTATGGAAATCATACAAGAAATTCGTCATAAAGGGTGCTAGGACTCGCGACGTGGGCATGGATGATAATTCAAAA